>DWCF01001003.1:0-35347 GCA_018230265.1 Delias oraia
AGGACACTTCACTGGAGGGTGGGCAGCAGCGCCTTTCCGATTACAGGAGATGTTCTGCGATCACCAAAAGCCAGCCAAGCGTGGCGAATAAGACAAAATACCCCCCATTAGGGAGGCCTATGTCCAGTAGTGGGCTTAATAGGCTGATAACAATGATAGTTTATTATATAACATCATTTATATTAAATTATTTTTTACATAACATTTCTTACAAATTAGGCAAATATTTTAATACATCAGTTAATAATTTATATTAACTGTTATTTATCCTTAAAAGTTTTTAGTTTTTGTTTTTATTTTTTAAGTTTTTTTTACTAAAATTTTCTTCGATATATATAGAAGTCTTTGCTATGTATTGATAGTTTATAGTTTTTCAAAGAAACGATAAAGTTTTGGTAATTTTAAACTATTTTTAATAATAATGTAGGTTCTTATATGTTACATATTATATTTTTGCGAAATAATTAAATGCAACATTTTCTATGAATAATTTTTTTTATTATTAATATTTCCTCTTCATTTTTTTAATATAAATTTCTTTTCTAGTTTTAATAATTATTTTTGATATAAATAATATATTTATTTTTTTTCTTCTTCTTGATTGATTGATTCTTATTTTATATCTTATTTTTTTCATTAATACATATAAAATGTAACTCTGAAACAAAAAATACACTTTTTTTTAATTTTGTTATGTTATAGAAACTGTTTTCTTGTGTTAGTTAATTGTATGCAAATTGGTGTTTTTATTGTTCGGTACTTCAGCTCGTTTCATGCGAATATTAGGAATAAAGTAAATGTTAGACATTCTAAAGAAAAATAAACGTTAAAGAAGCGTAAGAAAACCTGAATAGACCGCCTACCCGTCGACACAGTGAACGAGGGCCGGCCTCGTTTCCCCTTTCAACCCCTCCAAGCTTGCAGTGTTATATATGGTTCTAATTGCAGCAGCCTCCTTCAGCTGTTCATCTCTATCCCTAGCTGTCACCCCACCTGTTGGTTGTCCAAAGATCACCCCGATAGCACATTAACCGCACCTAACGGAAGACTTGGACATCGCCCGGCTTCACCATTCCCAAACCATACCATAGTACATAAGAGAGACTGAGTATAGTAAAGTGGCGAAACACCGCGCCGGGCTCAGAGGCGCGTGCGGCGCTGAGCGTGGCTCTATGCGAAACACGGCGATAGCACTGCTGGAGACTGCCACGGCGCTGGAGAGGTCCGTGCTGGAATGTGAGCGCCTGGAGGCGTCCGGCGGCTTCCGGTGAGAGCACTGGCGCGGCAGCGGCATGGAGGAGCGGCCGCCGGACTTGCCGCCGCTGACCTTGGCGCCGCCGGGCGTGGGCGCGGCGGCGATGGCACTCCCACGCCGCGCCGCATCCGCGCGGAGCTCCCGCGACGAACCGCCGCCGTCTACCTGGCGGTCCTCGGTGCGTGTGCGCGACACCAGTTTCCGCGGCTCCCGCAAGAGCGTCGTACGCCTCGAACCGCCCTGTAATGGCCTCAACGGGTTACCCACCATCGGCAAGGAGGTAACTCCCCCGAATTAATCGCTTTTTTACTCTCAATCGTGTCGTTTTTGCCAGAGCGCCGAACTGATGCCGAGCTTAGCTTAAAGGTGGCTACCGACCAACGTTACGAGCTGTAATGTTACACAGCGAGCATTCGTGCGGTGAGCACGTCGTGTTACGGGGCCATGAGCCGGTAATTGCTCGCTTTGAGTGCTCCTGGCTGTCGGTTTTTTACCAAATTCTTGAGACATTTACGTGGTTCAGTCATTACGCTCTTGCAAGTTGTCACGAGCGGACACGTCGTTCCTCTTGCATTTATTTCTTAAAACATGGAGTAGGACAAAGAAAAACTCTGTTTTTTGAGAAAAATACGGAGAAAAGCAGGTTTTGTGTGAAGTTTGATATCAAGTAACGTTTTTTCTTCTTCTTAATTTGGAGGAAAGCATATTTAAGTATAATCAAAGATACCAATTCGTCCGCGCTGACGGCCATATTGAGTGAACTGGCGGCAAAAGCGGAACGCGGAGTTTTAAGGAGCATGTTAAGCCGATTTTAGAAAAGACATAGCTTGACATGCTTCATGGGAATACATTACGCCCCGTTACGTTGGTCACCCACCGCGGTTTACCACTCCCTCCTAGCCGACCGCGACGGACAAGTAGGGCTTTAAAATTTGATTGACACGCGTGGTGACTTGATATTGGACAGTGGCTATCGCCTTAAATGTTGGAAGTAAACGCGAATTGGGAAAGCCCGCTGCAAGCTTAGAGCTTTCGAGGCAGTACGACATTCGATGAATGGATCGATCACACTTCCACGATGCCACCGTAGTCACATAGCGAATGCTGTATTACTAGCGACACGCCACATGACCGACAGAGCATGACTAGTTCGGAAAGAAAACATCTCAACGATACATACTTAGTGAGAAATTAATGTTTGTTGTATTTTAAAATTGCAGGAGTAATCTGTTATATATTGAAATGAGGTAATGGATACGTTATAAAAGCATGAACTCACAACTCGCTATTCATTTCTCCATAATTTGATTATTTTAACTTGTGTTCAACAATACCTCCTTTTCATTTTTTAATTGGTGATTTTAATGGAATATTTTGTATTAGTAATCCAAAGTTTATATATCTGTTTATATATAGTGTTTGACTGTATAGGGGCGATAAAAACCAGCACTGAACCACTTGTGATGGGGCATATAGGGCGCTATTCCTTTTTAAACTTACCTTAATAATTTTTATTGTTGTTCTGTTTTTATTGTTTTAATAAAATTAATTTTTAAACAAAGATGCGTTAATATTCAACGATATTTGATGCGCATGAGTTCCTTTTCTGTCCCATTCTGTTACCATACATTGAAAGAGGAGAGATTGAAAACGCTTTTGACAATTGACACCGCATACCTCACTACATGCAAACTAGTGGGTTAGTAGTAATTTTGTAGGGAAATACAGATGTATGATGATGTGAGTATAAAGGTAGATAGTATGTCAAATTCAAAATCAAGAACACAGAGAAAAAATGAATCACTAAAGCAGCATGGTAGGTGTTAATATAAGCATGGGATTATAGGAATTTTTCGAGTAGGTATAACATTGAATATTAAATACAAAAATAGTTGTGTTATTTCAAACAATATATGTCTTAAGGATAATTTGTTCCAAACGTTTACAATACTATATTATTAATTTGTTTTAAATAACACTCAGTATATTTTATAGTTTATTAAAAAAATTCTCGTAGGCATATGTATTGTAGCGTAATGCATTTACGTAGTCTGATAGATATTTTTCAAAAATGAATTAAGCAAAGGTTCATATGTGGTATGAATATAATGATTATATAAAAAAACTCTTTGGTGAAACCTTTTTAAAGTAATTCCGTATATGGTAAGTGAATATCGTCGTTCCTGAAATGATACTGTTGTTTCTTTATGGTAGGGTTTCTCAATAAGGGGTACGTGAACCTCTAGGGGTTCGTAGTTAAGATTTTTTAGGGGAGTTTCAGATTATTGTGAATGATTGGATATATATATTGGATATATGGTATAGTGGGGTTTCACACTTGATCATGTTAAATTCTGAGTCAAAAGAGTAAAATTGTTCAAAATTACTACTAAAATTAACTCAATTCTTGAGAAGAAGCGTATCATTAATATCAAAAATCTTTATTTCTGGTACTTTATCAAACACCAATTTTCATCACACTTGTTATATTGGGAAGACTAGGAGTTCGGCGTCATCTGAAAACTTTAAGGGATACGCTGAAAGCATAAAATTTGAGAAACCCTATTGTGTAGGTTTTTAACGGCAATATATAAGTTCCTCAAACATCTGACACGTTTTTCCTCTATACAATATTCTCTATACAATTTAAGCATTTTATATGATTTAAAAAACTTATTCTATGTGGATTATTATGGAAGCCTACTCGTCTGCAGGTGCTATCTTTGGGCGCGACCGGTGGCCACAAAGGAACTACACAGCCTTCACACCCTTGTACTATACTCCACCACTCTCCTTATAAGGTAAGACAATCATTAGATATTTGTTTGTAATGGTAATTTTACCGCTCATGGTATTATTACGTGTTTATGAAATTTCGGTAGGTTTCATGTTTACTATTTTGATTAAAATAAGACGCATTTATCACGGTGAATTCTCTGAGTTGTTTGGATTAATACCTGCAGCTGAATTTCATCATTGAACATCGAAACAATATTGTTTCATCACCTCGATGTTTGACATTCTACAACTGAAGGTTTTTTAAGGTATTTTGAGCTGCGTATCAGCACTCTATAATATTAGCTGCTGGTAGTTATTTTCAAGCCAATACGACTTGACTTGACCATCTTCAGGTTAATGTGACTAGGGATGTCCATACGCGGAAGCCCAAAAACAGTAATGATAAATTCTATTTTAATTAATACAAAAGTTATATATAATCTACATTTAACTCCTGTATTATATATTTAAATAAAAATGATTTTCTTATATTATGAACATTTTATATAATGTAATTAATAATTATCATTTCACTAAACAAAAAGTTGTATAATCATGTAAAAAAACTTTCTTTGGTATGAATACTGTATAAAAATCGCGTAAAAACCCGACAACGCATCAAGTGCGAATTGTGACGAAGTTGTGCATGAGCGGCGGCAATCTCTTACCACAAGGCAGGCCCGTTTGTTCCCTTATCCGGTATACAATAAAAAAATATTCTTCAACTTACTATTTACTAACTGGAGAAATTTTCACCCGTGAGAGAGCCATGCTGAAATATATGCTGACGCACTTATTGGGCCGGCTCGTCCGAAGTGATACCACGGGCTCACAGAGTGAAACGGTACTTTTACTATGTTTGTTATGTGAGTAGGTATATCGGAGGGCCTTAAAAGTAGAAAACCGGTGTAAAAAGGCGGCGGTGTTCCCTTTCCATATAATAGGAGACCCACCTGCTCCGTTGTCTGCTATGGAATAAAAAAACTGACCTATTGTCCGCAATATTATAACACAGTTAGAGTGGGATTCTAGTATTTATGTAATTTCTAGTTTATGGTTGCGATCGAAATAATAGCGTGTTAATACGTACTTTTGCGTGTTGAAACAGAGGTCGTTGTGACGAATATTTTTTATGAAAACTTAGCCCCGCGCTCACTGCTACGGTACAACCGTAATATAGGTCATTTCATACAGACTATAGGGAAAAAGACTCGGTGATTAAACTTTATTAAAATCTTGTATTTAACTTGCCTTGTATGTTTGTTCGGGTGTTTACAACTAAATTTTGAAGCAAATATCTCCAATAAATTGAGCTGATACTTTGCGTACATATTTTTTAAATATTTTATTTGTAGATTGATTTAGACGGTCAACGAGCTGCATTTTTGTACTTATATTGAATAAAAAATTTCATTTCTCACTTATCAAGGTTTGACTGTATTTTTTTATATAAAAACGTTGGCAAACGAGCCGGAAGCTCACCTAGGGCAAGCAGTCCTCCATCCATGGACACCCCTAGCCCTTGCAGAGCGGCGGGTGCGTTGCCGGCCTTTAAGGAATATGTACGCTCTCTTCTTGAAGGTCCTCGCATCACATTTGGTATACCCCTGCTGACAGCTGATTCCACAGAGAGGTGGAATATATATTCTTGTTTATACTGTATCGTATTAAAATAAGACGGCCTATATGAACTATGCCTTTGTTTCAGGCCGCTTGGGATTGGTTGATACTAATATTAGTCATATACACAGCAATATTTACACCGTATGTGGCAGCATTTCAGCTGAACGAGCCGGACTTTGACAAACGTTCGCGAGCATTCGGACAGGATCCAATTGTCATAATTGATATGATAGGTATCATTATCGCATTTTATTATATATTAGCTAATCTCGCCAAACATTGCTGTGCTACATAAGTAATTACTAATATCCCTATTAACAAAGACGGTAGAGGGATGAAAATTTAGAGTTGTATGTATTTCTATATGCTGTACCATCTAAAAAATATTTGTTAAAAAATTAAAATAAAAAAATTAGGGGCGGATCGGGTTAACAATTAGAGGGATGAAAAAAAGATGTTGATTCTCAGATCTAACGGATATGTACAGAAAATTTCATGTAAATCGGTCGAGCCATTTCGGAGGAGTATAATTACAAAAATCGTGACAAGAGAATTTTATATATTAGATATAAGATAATTATTTGTGAGTCTTGTTCTTTTTATGCTATAGCGGTAATTGAGCAGGTGGGTCTCCTATATGGTAAATGACCACCGCCGCCCATGGACAACCGCGACACAGATCGCGCATTGGTTTTATTACCAGATTTATACGCTTTAAGCGGTACTTTTAAGAGCCTCCGATACCTCATTCATTAATGAAACACAGTAGACTCACCGTTTCAAGTACAACTACCATTTCGGACTTAGTATTCTGTGAGCCCACGGTATCACTTCGGACGAGCCAGCCGGATAGAAACCGTATAAAATACCTCCCTGATATTTATTTTGGAAATATGGTTCATGCACAGATTTGACCTCTCTACGCATTTATTATAAGTAATAGATTTACTCGTTTGATTTCAGTGGACGTGACATTCATAATTGACATCCTAATAAACTTTCGCACCACATACGTTAACGCGGCGGATGAGGTCGAATCGGACCCTGGCAAGATCGCGATGCACTACCTGCGAGGATGGTTCGTCATAGACCTGGTCGCCGCCATCCCATTCGACCTGCTTCTCTTCGGCACGGACACCGACGAAGTGAGCAAACCCACCTCTACATTTCACCAACACATCTCGTAGCCAAGAATATGCTAATAGAACCTCCGGGTTGTCAGTTGTCCGAACGAGATCAAACAAGATGGGCCGATATGTTGCGATACTTTCACTCGCACTTCGGACAAGTGAAGCTTCGGACGAGATAGCCACACCTGCAGTAGGGGAATGCAGTTATTGCTACCACTTGAACTAACACGATTTACCATCAATGCTGATCACTAAATATGCCCAAACAATTTAGCAAAACAAAAGAAACCCGGTCTCATCTCTGTGTGCCATGAATTTTGTTTAGATGTCAAATCGGCCCTTCCCATGTATGAATTGCGTTCTCATTTGTTTATTTTGTAAAGTCAAAATACCCAAGGTGGGTGCGTACTGAATTTGTGTTACCGTTTCTTGTTACAGCAGGGACTGGAAAGTGATGAGGTATAGCATCTTTGTGAAGTATTTTCTGTTGCTGCCACTACTTTTGTTATTATTATAATTTTTTTAGTTTACTGTTGAATTAATTTCCAATAGCCGTAATAATAACACCAGTGAATGACTCAACGGGGGCAAGGGACGCTTCCCAAGCAGAGCGTATGAATGTTTTTGAAAATTTCACACAGCGCTAAGATATCCGCTCACTAGCAACTCACGTGCTTAGCAGAGTCACGTGGCCAACGAACGAGGGAACGTGGCACTCGTTCGACACAGAGTAGCGACTTGACAGCTAGCGGCTGTCAGCTGTCAACTGTCACGCCTCGCACGATCACTCGTGTCAAAGTGCGGTGGATCGTTTCAGGACTGACCTTTTCGCAACGAAGCAAAGCTGGCTCGGTCATTCTGACATTATCATAGCATGACACTGTATATAAAAGAAATGTGCAGTCGTGATTATTTAGACAAGTACAATACAGTCTTGATAGACAAACCGCTTTGGTATGCAACGAAGTTTTCGTAGTTACAGCAAAATATATTGACTAGCTTAAGCATTTTCATAGTACTGTGCATATCACGGAATGCACAAAGCTTTGTAGCCTATACTCACACTTCCCAGACGACAATATTTTGTACAAATCAAAGGCTGCATTCACAACATGACAAGCACGATATTTCAAAGACATTATGGCACCCACCTTACATTTACTTAACATTAACTGGATCATTAACGTTCATCATCTGATTTGTTTGTACTCGATATTCTTGTCTCTACCTCGTGTTAACCATCCCGACGACTATCGACTGCTACTTAAATTGTTAATGGTTATATGTTATTTACTAAAACCAAATAAAATAAGAATGTTAATTAAGTTATCACCGCAGTACAATTAAATTTAAGTTAACTCTTTAAATTGCATTGTTTTAAACATATACAATAAATCATTTTCTTTTTCGTGTTATTATTTTTTATAATAAAATCACAATTACAACAAATGAATCAGAATTAGTAAGTATTACTCTTGATTTAATTTACCGTAGTTCGTTATTTGAGACTAAATGCGTAGCCGTCCCATTAGATTTGAACGTAGGGTAATTGAAGTAGGACTTGACACTTGCCAAACATTGTATTAGACTGATTAGTTAAATTCCAGTTGATTCATGCACAGCCAGGTAGCATTAAGTTTGGTAATAGGCGAACCGCGTATAGCTTAGCCAGTAAGACCACCTTGAAGAGAACCTAGCCTACGAATTGCACTGCATTAAGATAACTGTTTGTACCAGAGAGATCCGCTTTGTTGACGAAGCAAAACCCGTGTGGCTGTACATGCCGGTCGGGTGTAGCCGTTTTTCCGCTTTCAATGACTCGCTGCTAGGCCATTGATGCTCACTAGTTTTATGCGAACAATGCTTGAGTTCGATTTGCAGCTATGGGCGCTTGTGTTCGGGTGGCTTCAAGATGCTTCTTTTTAATTTTGCAGACGACAACTCTCATTGGTTTACTTAAAACTGCGCGACTGTTGCGTTTAGTGCGGGTCGCCAGGAAAATTGATAGATATTCCGAGTACGGCACGGCGGTTCTGCTGCTGCTCATGGCCACGTTTGTGCTCATTGCCCATTGGCTGGCCTGTATATGGTGAGTGTTGTGATATAGTTATGTTTAGTGGCTATAGGCGGCACGATTGACGGAGGGTTTGTGTTTCAGGTACGCAATTGGAAGTTGGGAGAGACCGCAGTTGCACGCGCCGATCGGTTGGCTTGATGCTCTCGCAAACGATGTGCAAGCGACTTATGAAAACTCAACCGGACCGTCTATGAGGTATATTATATGAAATTCATAATTGTGGTCCCGGCAGACGGCATACTGCCCGGCATGCGCTACCTTTCGAGTACAACCAAACCTGCAAAACCGATACATTTTAAAACATAACCTTTATTTTTTAGTCGGATAAATAGTTCCTTCCCTAGTTCTAAGCTACCTTCCCACAGATTTTCAGCCAAATCACTTCAGCCATTCTTTAGTTATGTATACTATAACCAACACGACTTTCTTTTATACGTAGATACACATATATTATCAATATACAACGTATAAAAAAATTAAATGTTAACTCATTCAATAATGGATACACCCGTGGAAGAGCCATGCTGAAGCATATGATACACTAATTGGGCCAGCTCATCCAAAGGGGCTCACAGAATACTCAGCATGAAACGGTACTTGTACTGTGTTTTGCAGAGTGAGTGAGGTTATCGGAGGTCCTTAAAAGTGCCGCTTTAGCGGCGTAATAAACCGGTTACACAACCATGAGCGGAATGTAACGCACTCTATGGGCGGCGGTGTTCTCTTACCATATAGGAGACCCACCTGCTCCGTTGTCCGCTATACGATAAAAAAGCTTTCTATTGGTAAAATAGTTTTCAAGATCGGTTGAGTACATCAAGAGATTACTTACAACGTCTGGGCCTCTTTATAATATTACCATACATTGCATATTTTCTATATATTACATATTCTTTATTTATTACATATTATTATATATTAATAGTCTCAAACTAAATTTTAATGTGGTTAATTTCAGATCTCGATACATCACAGCCTTATATTTTACATGCACCTCCTTAACAAGTGTCGGCTTCGGCAATGTAGCTCCCAACACAGACGCTGAGAAGGGTTTTACAATATTCGTCATGCTTGTTGGATGTGCGTACTAATTTCTGTTATAATCATCGTTTATATCAGAGCCTCGTGGCTCAGTGGTTTAATAAGCCTAGCATGATGCGAGATGCTATTCGAATCCCGGTCCGAACAATTATAAATTATATTTTTATGTATAATTTATTCGGTCTCTAAGGGCTTGATAGTAACCGGGCGACTGTCTTAATACTGTCGCAGCAATGCTGAAACATATGCGGACGCACTAAATGGGCTAGCTCGTCCGAAATGATACCAAAGGCTCACAGAATATTCAGCGTGAAATGGTAGTAGTACTTGTAACGGTGTTTCTACTGTATTTCGATGAGTGAGTGAGTGTTTTACTAGATACAGCGGTCAATGGATCAGGCGGGTCTTCTCTATGGTAAGAGTCCACCGCTGCCCATGGACAACCGCGGCGTAGTCTGCTCTTTGGTTGTTTTGCCGATTTTTTACCTCCCCTGGTCAATGTCAAGCCGTTCCAAAGATCGAATAAATTATAAATTAAATTATAACTGTCGGATTGCGATACGAAGTGTGATACACTTCGTATCGAATACTATTATATAAAAATATTATGAAAACATGAATACTAATTTCTTGGCGAGCTCATGGGCCTGCCCTCATTCTGGTTAAGCTGGCCGCTCTGGCCAACAGCGAGAAATCGTACCAAAAAAGGTCCTCCAAGATACACCCGTGGGAGAGCCAAGCTAAAACATAGTGATGCACTATTTGGGCCGGCTCGTACGAATTGATACCACGGGCTCACATAATACTCAGCTTTTACTGATTGTGTTTTGCTGAATGAATGAGAATATCGGAGGCCCTTAAAAATTTTGCTTAAGCGGCGTATAGGCCACCAAAACAACCAACGCGTGGAGTGTGCCGCGGTTATAAGAAGTAACGGTAATGCTCGGCGGTGTTCTCTTACCATATAGGAACTCCAGGTGGGTTGTCAGTGTTCCGTTGTCAGTGGCTCACAGCAGCAACTAAGCAAAATCTCCTTTAAGCTGTATAAAAGCTAATTTAATTTTTTCCAACAACAATTGTTTATCAACAGCGCTCATGTATGCCAGTATCTTTGGAAACGTATCCGCGATAATTCAGAGGCTGTATTCCGGCACTGCGAGATATCACACACAAATACTGAGGGTTCGAGAGTTTATTCGCTTTCATCAGGTAATTATTACCTTTTAAATAGATGAAATGAAATGAAATATTTTTATTGCGCATAAATACAAAAATTCGTCTCGTTGAACGTCAAAATCAGTCTACCACCATTGCCGAGCTAACCCCACTGAGAAGAACCAGCGAAACAAACTCAGTGGGCGTAATTTTTTTGCTTCCGTGAGAAAAAATATCTCTGAGAATGCTAGGTATGCACAACTTATTCCCAAGGCGTGTCATCATTTACAAAATCATTAACACTATAGTATTACAAATATCCCTTAACAGTTTTTTTTAATTACTTATAGAAATATTTTGAACGTTTTTGTAAAAATCCTATTGTAAAATCGCATTACCTCTAAAAGATTTACTTTACTAAGTCTGATCACTGGTTCTAGTATCATAGATTCCATCATAGATTCCAGTCTATGCTTATTACATATGTTTCATTTATGAATCACTATTCTTGACAAAGAAATCCGAAATGTCGCTCTGCCCGTTACAGCTAATTTACATAATATTATTTTATAAATTCTATAAAAAAATAAACGACTATAGATTCATACAATTTAAACTCTATTTATTATGTAATTGAAAATAAGTTTTTTATCATTTTTTACCGCCATTACGTAGAACGATCATTGAGATTTCAAAACAGCATGAATTTTCGTTCATAGACTATAACAGTGCTAAGTCTGAGAAATTCAAATGAAAAAAATAATAATTTCCTAATATAATCATATTTTATTGATTATAATATATTGTGTAAATAAAAAACGATAATTTAACTCCAAAATCTATATTTAATGTCCTTTATTTCTTATGCACAATAATATTAAAATAAAATAAAAAATTACCATCTGTCAAAGGCAAGTGTAAATAAAATATATATTTTTTACTTGTACAACTGTCTGGTAATTAAGGTGAATTTGACAGACGTCATGGCTGAAATATTTTTTTTTTAATTTAGATTGAAAAAATATTATTGTCAGGATTGTTAATTTTAATAAAATACTTTAAATGTTGTTTCTATTTTTAGGTGAGTTGTGTCGAGTTTTATATTGTTTATAGATAATCATCATTACATCCGTAGGACGTCCACTGCTGGACATAGTCCCCTTCGAACCTCCATGAATAGCTGTCGGAGAAACAAGACGCAAAATACGCAAAAACACAGAGTGGGACGTTGGATCCAGATCCAACCGCTGGATCCAGATCGCTCAAGATCATAATAGGTCTTTGCGGGAAGCCTACGTCCAGCAGTGGACTTGATAGGCTGATGATGATGATGACTGTCTTGTATGTACAATATTGTAATTTTTTTCTAGATAACAAACCCACTACGTCAAAGATTGGAAGAATATTTTCAACATGCATGGAGTTACACGAATGGTATTGACACTTCCAGTGTCCTGAAAGGATTCCCTGAGTGCCTGCAGGCGGATATATGTTTGCATTTGAATAGGAATTTGTTGGCTAGCTGTCCCGCCTTTGATGGTGCTAGTCCGGGATGCTTAAGGTAATTTCAATCAAATATTAAAAAATCGTATCATTTTTTTATTCTATAGCGGACAACGGAGCAGGTGCCAGCTTGCCAGCTTTTTATGCCACTTAAGCGGCATTTGTAAGAGCCTCCGATGTCCTCACTCACTCTGCGAAACACAGTACAAGTGCCGTTTCACGCTATAAGCCGTAGAATCACGGGCTTACAGAATTTTTCTGTTTGTTTTGACGGATAACAAATGATATATCTTTAATTACCAAAGGATATTTTTTTGTTATTTTAGATCACTCTCGTTGCGTTTCAAGACGACGCACGCACCTCCCGGAGAGACTTTGGTGCATCGTGGCGACGTGCTGACTTCACTCTTCTTCATCTCACGAGGCTCCATCGAGATTCTAAAGGACGATATTGTTATGGCAATATTAGGTTAGTCATAACTTTATGTAACGTATATCCTTTCGGATCAGCTTGACCGTTGCGTAGAGATGTTTTTTTATAGTAACGGTGGCAAACGAGCAGGAGGCTCACCTAGTGCAAGCGGTCCTCCGCCCATGGACCCCCCCAGCCCTTGCAGAGCCGCTGATGCGTTGCCGGCCTTTAAGGAAAATGTACGCTCTTTTCTCGAAGGTTCCCAAATCGTATTGGTTTTTGAACTACTCCCGCTGGCAGCTGACTGAGATGTTGCTTCACTCAGCATCTTCTACTGCATCTATCACGGGGAATGTTCAGAGGAACTATTTGGATTGATACTTGCTGCTGAATTTCACTATCGAACATCGAGGCAGAATATAAAGTGTCATGTCACCTCATCAGCAGAATTATCGTTTCAACAACAACTACTATTTCACTTTGAGTTTTACTGTCCGACCGTGGTATCGCTTCGGACTAGCCGGTCCAATTAATGTGTCAGCATATGCTTCAGCATGGATCTCCTGGGTGAAAATATTTAACATTACAGTAACTTTATTACTATAGTTTAAGCTAATTTTGTTGATAATGCTATATAATTAAATATACCATTCATACTAACATTCTTACATATTATTAAAAAAGGCTTCTCACTAAACGATCTTTCTATATAACGACGACAACTCCTTCTCTTTGGATTCGTGTTCGATTTCTTTATAGGGAGAGCCTTTTCATCCGTGGGAGAGCCATGCTGAAGCATATGTTTTCACATATGCATTCGCACTAATTGGGCCGACTCGTTCGGCATGATACCACGGGCTTACAGAATACTCAGCGTGAAATATTGTACCTGAAACTGTGCTCTACTATGTTTCGCTGAGTGAGGATATCGGAGACACTTAAGAAATGAAGCTTAAGTGGCGTACAAATCCGGCAACACAACAGAAGAGCGAACTGTGGCGCGGTTGTGCATGGGCGATGGTATACTCTCACCATATAGAAGATCCACCTGCTCCGTTGTCCGCTACAGTAGTAAATATTTTTTTACAGGCAAGGACGACATTTTCGGTGAGAATCCGTGCACGCATGCCACAGTCGGTCGGAGCAATTGTCGAGTCCGTGCGCTAACGTACTGTGACCTACACCGAGTGCATAGGGACGACGTGCTGGATGTTCTGGAGTTCTATCCAGAGTTTCGGAATACCTTTGTCAACAACCTGGAGATCACCTACTATATGCGAGATGTGAGTAGCTAGTTAATATATTTTTAGATTGCAGCGGACAACGGAACAGGTGGGTCTCCTATATGGTAAGAGAACGCAGCCGTTCGTGGACAACCGCGCCACAGTCTGCGCTGGCTGTGTGACATTTTTTAAGAGCACCCGATATTATCACTCACTCAGCGAAATACAGTATAAGTACCGGTTTACGCTGAGTATTGGTCCGTCGCATCCCTTTGGGCAAGCCGGCCCAATTAGTGTGTCAGCATATGCTTCAGCATGGCTCTCCCACGGGTGAATAAGTATAAGAATTAAAGGATAGTTACTAATTGTAATTTGTGTTTTATTGTAATTGTTTTTTGTGTTTGTTGTGGACCCAGCAGACGTCGTCCTGCTCGGTACCGCAACCTAATGTGTCAAATAATGACCCCTTAGCAATCCCCATGGATTATTTCCATTCCCATGGACCATTCCCATTGAACCCGAATAACAGATACAGTAAGAACATTAGCCTCCATTTTGTATTTGTAAATGAAGCCTTTTCCTGATCCTTTCTCTCTCTCTGTGTATATCTCCCATGTCTGAGGATCGTGGTCAGTACTAGAATTACTTTTGAAGGGGCTTCTAAGTTCAGTGAAATGAGTTCAGCCGTGCTTGAGTTATAAATAGTGTATATATTAAATACATTAACTGCAAATGGTTATAAGGAGGAACTCGGTGGCGTAGAACCGTGCCGGCGCGTTCGCTACGAAGACTCCAGCCAGGCGCGTCTGTTGCGAGAAGCGTACGCCCGTACCACTAGACGCCCGCACACAGAGACCTTCGCTGATAAGGTTAATATATCTTTTAGTATTTTTTTATTTCTCTCACAAAGGTCTCAGAAATTTATAGACCAAATAATTTTGATAAATATAACTTAGAAAAATACTAGAAAATTTCTCAAAAAAATTGTCGTGTTGCATTTCGCACCTCGCCTACAACGGAATCGTGGTCGAGTCGACTCGACACTTGCTAATTTTATTTTCATTGGAATGTCTTCGCGGACCACTTGGTCGGGCTACCAGTGGTCCGCAGATCGCTGGTTAGGAACCATTTGCTTAAGAACTTTTATACTTAGTAGTTGTTCTTAATAATACATAGAATAGATAATAAGAAAGAAAACAGAAACGACATTGAAAGTCTATTATTTAAATTAATAATCTTTTCTTATAATATTTTCATATAAGTTATTAAGCCTTTAAATTAAAATGTCGTATTAGCCATGACGTCTGTCAAATTTACACGTTGCTTTACCAACCAGCTTTATCAATTAAATAAATATACGTTCTTTTTTATATTTATATAGAAACACTGGCAAACGAGCATGATTTATGGTAAGTGGCCTTCCGCCCATGGACACTCCTAGCCTTTGCAGAACCCCGGATGCGTTGCCGGCCTTTTAGGGTTAGATATGCTCTTTATTTAAGGTCCCCGAGGTTTGTGTTGTGGTTTGGAAAACTCCCCCGCTGGCAGCTGATTCCACAGAGATTGCGTGGCACGAAATGCCTTAAAAACGTTCAGTTGTGGAACTAAAAACATCGAGGTGAAAACCATGAAACTTTCTATTCTGCATCGAAGTTCGATGGTGAAATTGAATACATATAAGAGTATATTATTAATAGTCGTATCTCGATTTCAGGACTCGCAATGTAGCGATGAGGATACAGAAACTCCGCCCAGCCGCGGCATCTTGGAGTTCACGACGGACAAGGCCGGGCAGGACGTAACGCCACTTAACTTTAACTTTAGTAAACAGCGATCCACCACCCTTAACTCAATCACAGGTACTTTTAATTAATTACATTCGAATGTTGTTTTATTTCTTCTACCTACGTCAACTGAACACTATTTACATCTATTTCTAAGTGACACACAAAGCATAGAACGCTAAAGAAATTATTGCTTTCTTTATGAAAATGGGCGGTTAATGAGCATTTTTATTTTTCGGGTTGTTCGGAAAGTCATTTCGTTTTTTACATACATTACATAGAGCTGCGAGAATAATTAAATGCCTTTCATGTGATCATAAACTGAACTTGTGTCAAAAAACTGTTGAATTTAATAAATTTAACCTCATTCCGATCGTACGTGTTATTCGCCAGTTTTCAAAACTAATAAAAAAACTAAAAACTCATTCCAAAAAAAACTAAATTATTTTCCGAACAATCTATTAGTATAACGAATAACGACAAGCTGGTCTCCTCTATGGTAAGAGATCGCTGTCCATGGACTACCGCGCCATAATTCGTGCTCTGGTTGTGTTGCCGGCTTTTTACGCGACTCAAGTGGAATAATGTCCATGGTAGATATAACTTAGGATAAGCCAGCCTAATTAATGCGTCAGCATATGATATAACATGGCTCTCCCATGAGTGAGACAACGTTAAGACACTCGCACGGCTACTGTCAAACCCATTCAAAGAAATTATAAATTCAACTCAACCACTTAGCTATATTAACTAAAAGGCTGCGTTTGCAAAATCGGATGACGTCAAATAAATCTGTCTGACATTTTTGAAATTATGCGAGTTTAGGATCATTCAACGCGTTGTTTCATTGGATTTGTTATAAAGAATTTTAAAATCATTGAAGCCGTTCGCTTCGATTACATAGTACATAATTCGCTGTAAAAGCTTAATAATAAATAAAAAATAAATTTGTAATATTACAATTTTGTGTTTTAAATTAACTACAGATAAAAAAAGATGCCTATAATGTAATTACCAAAGATAATTTAATTATAGATTAAACATATAGGTTTTATTTCATACGTCATTTTTAAATTTCTTTTGTGTCTATGCTCCCTGGTATTAGCAGAAAGTTTTTATTCGCGACTTAAGTGTAAATAGTGTTCGGTACTTTTGACTATAATTAGAGTAGTTGCACATAGAATCCCAATAAAATGTGCATATCCCAATAAAACCTTTTTATTAATTACATTTTGTGAAAATGTGAAGAAATGCATCGCCGCGTTAAATTTAAACGGCTTTTTTAAATTATTCTTACTGATAACGATATTGCAGATACCATTAATCATTTCCAACAACTTATCAGATATCAACAATACTTATTTGACGTAGCATGTGGAATGTTTACCCGATATCCTGAATGATAAGACGATGAGGATGATATGGCAACATTCCAACTAAGACTAATGTCCAAACCGCTTGTATCCATGTCAGGAAAAAACATAGAACAGAAGTTTGAAATTCAAAAATCGTTAACTTATTCATTGTTATTTTTAATGATTATTTTAGTCTTTGTATACTTATAAGACACTAATATTATTTTATATTAAAACAAACTTTATTTATTGCTTTGCTAACAAGAAACGACAATATAAGATTGTTTTTAATTTGCCAGCGTACTTCAGATCTGATTAAACATTACAAAGTTGGCATTTGACAGTTAACATTTGATACACAATTAAAAAAATATATAATTTTTTACATACGTAATACGTTTTTTATACAACAAATAAAAATAAACATGTAATATCATCGTTGGAGGCATTCTATATTAACATTAAAAAACAGATTTTGATTTTTAATCAGTAACCGCCTATAGTTTTATGTAACAAAACACCATGTTTTCCTCATCGTCATGCTCTGAGCGCGGCCCTTGTGTGCAGGCATGCTTGCGCACTTTAAACGGAGCTTCCCTGATCTCTACCACCATAAAACACACCAGCCGCTGCATAATAACTACTGTAAGTAAACAATCTCTTTAGTGCACGTTTTTTACATTTAAAAAGCTTTAAAAATACAGCTTGAATACCAGAATACGCCAGGAGATAATAGAAAACCATTCTTCTGTAATTGCAGCTCAATCGACCCCGCAAACGTGCAGAGGACGCGGTGCGGTCAGACGTCAGTCATCTGTCGGACCGTTGAATGATACGTCACCGTTGACGTCAGCGGTGGCTGGCGAGGCGGCCGTCAGCACACCCGCACATAGCACAACACTGCCAGTATCTAGCCTTAGTACCAATCCCAGTTCTTATTATACGAACGCCTCACCGAGCCCGCCGGCTCCAGCGCCCGTCCATATGTCCTGTGATGATATCCTGGCGCCGACGGCTCAGGCAGTTGGGCGTACTCCGTCGTCCAGGTCGGCGCCACACTCGGCTGTCAATTTGCATATGACAGGTCGACCCACGGCATTGCTGTTCAATGGGGAGAAAGCTCAGAACGGAGTACAGGTAATATTTTAATTATCTATATTTTTAATGAAAACTAGATTAGTTGGGATAACTGGTCCGCCGTTCTACGGCTGAAATGATGAATGATGAATATAGATAAATAAAGAATTACATGATTTCTTTTAAATTTTAATATATAGAAGACGTACCTGCTCCATTTTATACCATAAAAAAATAACATTTAAACTATGTATTTTAAAAATACTTTAAATTTATAGTATTAGAATCATTAATGTGCTTTAAAATTGATTCAATATTGATTCAAATTGAGCAATTGATATTATTAATTTTATTGACGCTTTCGGTATCACATTTTATCTCCTTACACAGGACACGGTATCGCCGCAGTACCAAAACGTGGGTTCAGGGGCAACTGCTGCAACAGTCACAACAATCCTAACCAGGCTTGAGGAACTGAGCCGCAGAGTTGCAGTATTGGAGAACGGTCTCACCACGGACGTGCGAAGGATTCTCCAGCTGTTGCAGGCCCGCGAGGTGCCGCACCACAATTCAGCACCTGCACATACTCCCTCGCAGCCATTACCCAAAGCGTCGTTGTCCGTACCACAGAATAATGATGTAAGTTTTTTTTTTTTTCTACAACTGGGGGTGTCCATGGACGGAGGACCCTTGCCCTAGGTGAGCCTCCTGCTCCTTTGCCATCGATTCTATTAAAATATAATAGTAAGATATTATTTATTGGATACGATCGCGATATTCAGATTCTTATTAATTTGGCTACCAATACCAACCATATCCAGAACCAATGGGAATGGAGTTGGAACGGTGACCGCGAGCGTGGCGGCCGCGTGCGCGGCGAGCGGACGGAGCGTACGCCCGGAGTGCAACGTTCCGCGTCGGAGCCGCACGCGCCCGTGCCGCCCACCTTGCCACCACCGCCGCATTCCCATTCCTTTTACAGGTACACTTTACAGTACTACATACTATAAAATATACTATATAGTATATATATATATAAAGATAACCTTGGACTCTTTATTTAAATAAGACGGTTTTCATTACCTAGCATAGACACTGAACAAGGTGTCATTATATTGTTGTATTATAAAATAATTATTTTGAAATTGTTAATTTGTATTGTACATATCATTGTTAATTTATAAGACTAAAGTAAGGAAAGGAAGTAAAGGAAGTAAGATCTTTAAATATAGTTTTTTTGATAATACAGAGAAACTCAATTGAGCCTTTATTTTATTGATAAAACTAATAATGATATTGAGTAAATTTGCTAAAGTATAATAAAAAGTATCACGTCAGTCGGACGCGGTAGGTGGCGTCTGCCGAGCCAGCAATACGTTTTTTAAATGCAATAGCGACAAATAATAATAACATAAAAGAATAGGATACCTTAGAATAGAATAAAACCTTTCCCTCCTTCAATTCCTTTACGGCAGCGTTGTGTAGGTTAGGATATAGAAACTAAACTAGTTTTATCTATCAAATAGGTAGGTATCAAACATCTACGGTACGCCCTATGTCGGTACACGAATAATTGTATGTAATATATCACAGGTAGTGTGCGGCAGGCGAGACGAGCGCTCCTCGCTCCCGGCCATCGACGCGCTCGCTCGCAGAGTCCGCCTCGTGCGGCTCGCTGGCGGGCGGCGCTGCCGAGCCGCCCGCTCCCGCTCCCGCGCCCGCCCCTGCTCGTCACGGCGATACGCGCCCAACGGTGCGCGCTCGATTCCACTTCTGCCGGCGCATCACCAACACGCGCGACGACGCTAGGACCTTCCTTTAACGCGGCCGGACGACGCACGGACCAATTTTGTATTACTTATTCGTCGGACGGTATTCGCTAGTCCGTTCAACGCGATATGTCATTACAGTGTTACGTTTGACGGTGTTTCGCTTTCGTTTTCGTAAGAGCGCTCCGTGTGCTTATGGTGCAGGATGGAAGGTGTCGACACTGCAGGTACGTACACCGCTTGAGCAATGGGCATCGATGGACTGCTTTGAAAGTGACGAAACTATGCCAACAACGAAAAGTTTATTTAGTGTTCTCGCCGAATACCTTAGGAGATTCCCAATTCACTTGCTCTAATACTCTACCTAAGATTCTTTAATGTAAATGCGATATAGACCGAAATTTTTCGGTCTATTTTATATCTTAGAAGCCTTTAAGCCTACTTAAACAAACTTTAAAGATTTCTCATGAATTCAATTATAAAAATTACTTTTAATTTAAAACGAACGTTTTAACAAATATATTAATTTAACATTAGGATTAATTTTGAAACATATAACGAAATCATTGTCAAAGAATATTAAAAGGTTTTTCAATAGGAGAGCTTGAATTTACATATGAGAAAACTGTAAGTGATTTGGCCATAACTTTTATTGCACTTCGAAGTACATATAACATAGAATTGTCAATTTGACAGCTATCGCTTTACCAAGATGGCCGCTGTGCGCTGTCAAAGTTCGAGCGTCCATTTTGAGAAACCCTCTGTTATCTGTGATTTCGAACTTCGAACACTTTCAAAACGTCACGTCCATCAATGTACGATTGAGCCGCGCCACGCCGTTTGAAAGCTATGATTTCCGTTGTTTTACAAATGTATTTAATATTAATGAATACAAGTTAACATCTCTACGCGCAGGAGTTTGTTGATAAGACTGAGACGTGTACGCCCGTTCGCCCTTAGCATTAGTTCACATCAAATGAACAAATTCTCGAAATCGTTAAGATTCAAAGATTTTAATCACCGTTCTTATTGTCATCGTAATAATAGCTTCTTATTGCATAACATGTGATAGAATATATTTATTTTAAATCAGCAAGATTTGGAATTATCGATTATACAGTTGCCATCCCCCGTTACTTTGCTTTTGCTAATTAAAAAGATACCACAAACTAGTGTCTGACGAAAAATTTTCCTACAGTTTTTATACCTCTTTACATGCTTGCAAGTCCAGGCGGAATACCACACACAAACGCTTTTGCTGTGTCGTAGAACTTAAGTCCGAAACGGCAACAAGCTCGTGAAATACGATAGGCCCGATTCACACGCTCGCGGTGCGTGGCTTGTCAAGCATGTAAGTACCATTACGTTATCATACGAATTTTGGATTTCTAATGTTGGTTAACGAGACGGTGACGTGAATTAGATGTCAACTCATTCTAAGGTTGCTGTATTACCAGAGCGAGTAAACGATAAACGCTTTCTACCCGTCCTTGCTCCTTGCCTTTACAATGTAGCTAAGTAATTAACGCTATTTGGTCACGATGCTCCTTGGAAGTGAACTTGAACTTGGCATTTAGGTGTAAATTATAATAACAGATCCGAATGCGTGGTTTTACGTTCCGTTGTTCGGTTTTTCTACAAACCGTGAGTGAAATAAATAGGAACAATTTCATTGAATTACATAGATGTACGATTCGTACACCACAGATTATAAATTAGTAGCGCTACAAATTTAACAGACTATGTTAAAATAAATGATGTTAATTTTGCTGAAACTACTAATCATATAAATAATTGCAAATAATTATTTACAATAACGAATACTCGAATATATCTCGTTGAAGACTAAGTTTTGTTTTATGGTGGGACAATTATTTATTAGCTACAGATTATACACTAAAAATTCATTACACTTGAAAAAGCATAAATATAACCTATATTTAGCACACTTGCCAATTCGGTAGTCTGTGCTGGAATTTTCCAAAATGGTCAGCAAACACTCAATTACATACTAATGTCTGATTTAATTGGCTTGATCAAGTATGTAAATGTACCGTAGTATATTTAAATTAAAACTATATATAAAAAATTACTAAAAAAACATTATTTCAGATAACCGCCGTTTTTATTGACAAGCGAACAAACATTTCTTGCACTATTCTTACATCTGGTATGTAAAAGATTCGAATTAATTTCGGTAGATTTCTTGTCCTATTTTTTTAATATGTTTAATCTATCAACAGAATTAGAAATGTATGATTTAACAAAAAGATTTTATGCCGCTTAAGCGGTGTAAAAACCTTTCAACGCAGTAAGCGCGGGATGTTGCGTGGTTGACCATGGGCGACGGTATTCTCTTACCATATAGGGGACTCCATCTGCTCACTTGTCCGCTAGATCGAAAAAAAATTCAGTACATGTTTACTTCAGATCAATACGCATCACGCTTAAGTTAACATATCAATTATAAACTTTAATTTGAACTTTATCCTGCTTCGGTAAATATTTTGCATAAATTGTTAGCCCTTGGAATTAATTCCAACACTAACTTATCATATAGGAGAGCCCTAGCTGTTCAGTTGTCCTCTATACCATAAAAATGTGGAAACCACGCATTCGATTCTCGGCTGAAATCTTGCTGGATTCAATGCAAACATTAGACGAATAATTATAATATTTTCGACTTTATCTACCCAATCTTCGACTGAATTACTTGATATGATTTTATAATCAGGAAATTTAAGATAACCCTTTGAATGTTGCGATGGTGGCCACTACAATTTGTACTAACGAAACATTAGTATGTATATACTCGGAAAAATTAAGTCCCTTACTTATAATTGCCGCTCAACTTTAAGAGACCATAGTTATAATTGCTGAAGGCCCGTCCGAAGTGATACCTCAGGCTCACAGAGTACTCAGCGTGAAATGGTAGTTGCACTTGAAACGGTGCTTCTACTGTATTTCGCTGAGTGAGCGAGGAAATCGAAGACCTTTTAAAATACTGGCAGAACAAGCCGGCAATACAATCAATACGCGGACTGTTGCGAGGTTGTCCATGGATGGTTGTGTTCTCTTACCATATAGAAGATCCATCTGCACCGTTCTCCGCTATACTATAAAAAAAACCTTAAGTTTTGATGGTGAAAATGTGTATACCTACGGTCTAATAGACCCTTAATTATAAGTAAGGGTCTTAAAGCTAAGTTATGGCTCAAAAGACTATCATTATAAGGTAATGCGTAATCCTAGTATAAGACATTTTGCCAATAATAATACATTGTCGTTGTAAACGTTAAGTATCATTATGCAATCTCGAATCACAAATGTGGTCTTGCGTCTACTATATATTCAAATTGACTGATCCCATTACGAGAGGTAAATAAATTTGAGAAATCTTCGTAACTAAATATGCTTTAAGTCTGCGGAACAGCTTTTTAGAGAAATATCCGCAAATGAAAACATCGAAGAGCTGTTTTGATTACATTATAACCTTTTTGGTTTGGCAAATGTCACCTCGTTTTTGGATATTGCATGGTAACCGGCGTTCATTTTAAGAATTGCGCATTTTGTCAAGTAACCTTGCACGATATTACAATAGTTTAGTCTTTGTTCACATCATAATAGTATTAGTAGATAAAGTAGACTAAGTCAATTGTGAAGTAGTTGTACACTTTGACTCGGAATATTACTAGGTAATTCGATATTTTGCTGTACAAATCTTATTATTCGCCAGCACATAGTGTAGATACAATTCTCGCCGTATTTGTGCCCGTGATGGATCCCTTGTTACGTAAATCAACTCGTACGTAACGAAACTCAACTTTTTGGAGTAAGTTCGAAAAAAACTTTAAAAAAATATATTTCTATAATATAAAAAGGACCGTAGCTATACATATTCGGTCGCAAAAACAGAATTGATTACGCCATTTTGGCTACTGTTGAAACTTTGTCTAATTTAGAATGAATAATGTGATCGATTACGTTAATTAAGTATCAACTATGAATCTCACCAGTATCTCGGGTATAAAATAAGTATTATCAAACCGAATTAATGTGATCTGTAAAAACTGTCATTCTGAGTTAACTAGACAAAAGTGTCGTCAACGTCAAGTCGGTATGTCATGTCTTGGGGCTTTCCACAGCGCATACAGGCGAGGATTGCTATTATCGTTTTCGCTTTAATTATGTGTAGACAATTGTGCATAATTAATTTTTTAAAGTAACTCGTCATATTAATTTTTGATTTTGTTTTTTTAAATATATCAAAATACATATAACCAGACATAGTAATTATTTATGTTAACGTTATATCATTATATGCATATAAAAGAATTTTGACAATTTATCACAGTATTTCAATAAAGCTAAGTTGGGTGAACGAGAAATAATTATTTGAGTCGCATTTTAGTAATATTAAGCAATATGATTAAACTATATTAAGGTGAATTAAAAAAAATATGAAATTGTTATAAAAATTTTATATTATATAGTGTTAGGTAACTTTTATTACCTATCTTAACTCAATAATTATTTTATCTTTAAATCAGCAATGGTAAGCAGATATTGCGTTCGCGCTTATGAGCACAGGGTGTTATAATTTTTGTAGAATAAAATAGGAAAGACTTTTTCCATCGTTTGTTCGCCCAGCGTCACATCATTAAACGAATAAAATATTAATATTTATTAATTTACGTAATATAATAACATCCAAAGATTTGAATTAAATATAACCTCATTCATGTCTTTCACATAACTAGTCTGTGTTATTGTTTATTCTGACAGTTGATAATTGACATCCTTTATAAATTACAAGGTAAACAATTGTTTTTATCATACCAGTCTTCTTATTTTGGCTTCAGTGACTAACGGTCATGTAAGTCTATGCTTTTCTTTCTTTTGATAGTTGACAATTGACATCTCATATAAATGACAGTTGACATTCAATTAAAGGGCAAACATGCGGTGGAGATTGTATATTCATAATAAGATTAAATCGGATAATCTTCTATCTCTATTATCGATAACTAATACGTTATAGACTAAGCAATAACTTTATAACTATAATATTATTTGTTAATTTAACACTTTAAAAACGTATACATTTGTATTTGTAAATCTTAAACATTTAATTATTATTTACATATCATTTAAAAAGGTATAAAGAGATAAAAGGTCCTGTATTGTCCTGAATAAGCTAACATTAGTTCGACTTGTTTAAGGTGAATTAGGATAAATATCATTACTTAATTAACCATCCAAACAGTACCCACCTACCATTCGGGTGTCAATAAATCATATTATTAGAATCTTTCAGTTTTTTCAATTTTAGATTTTGTTGATTATTTTTAAGCTTAAATTTATTAAAAAAGATTTAACTACACATCAATGTAATGTAATTATCAAGTTTAGATAAAATATGTACCTACAATACGGAACTATTCTATCTCTTATATATCAACTTTAAAGGAAAAGCAATACGATTATCAAATTAATTTTGCAACCAATCGCCATTATATCGTCATTACAGCGACATTATCATATTAAAAATGTATCAATAATGACAGTCTGTATGTCGAATATATTTTTATTTGTATGAGCTCTGGCAATTACGATCCAGTATGGAAGTATATGAAACTCAATAATATTGTACTAACTGCTAACAAACTCGTATGTCTGCAAAGCGTAGCGTACATTTAATTAATTTTTATTCAAAGGTATTTTAAATGTAATTTAAATCTCTTTTAATCAAAAATCATTGATACAAAATATGAGTATCAATTAAAGTGTAATAATATTAAGAACATCATAATTTAGTTCGATTTCTTCGAGATAAGATGGATTTTTAATTTGACCGGTTTGGCCAATTATAACGCGTTAGATCTCTATACCATAGACATTGTAAGAGAATAATTGCCAGAGTCCATATAATTATTTTTAATGTATAATTTAAAATTAAGTGCACATAATATGTGCATAATTATAATTATATAGTCATTTTATCTGTGATCAAAATTTTATAATGTTAAGCTGAAATTAAGCGCACTTGTAATTTGTTATGTATTCATACATTCTGATAACGGATCAGTTAATTATTAATTATTTCTAATGTGATAAATACGTGTTTCAGTTTATATGAAATCTATAATGGGCAAATGTTAATGTTCAACTTAAAAATCAAAAAGTCCTTTAATCTTGATAAATATTACATGTTAATACGTCACAACATCATAATTATGAAAGATTCCATTGTTTTTACAACTTTTTCGTTTTAATGTGTCCAGTATTAGACATAAAATTGTTAAAGGCTTACATACAAAGCTATGACGTCTCTGGAAAATAATCTTGGAAATAAATCTGTGGATTAAACTGTAGTCTATAATCGACGTCTATTATAAGCGCTAACATCCAAAACCATTTATATTCATTTACAGAACACAGAATGCGTTTAAAAAAATGTCTATTTCAAAATCAATACTTTATGAGTTGTTTTAAAGCGGAATCCTCAAACTCAGAATGTATGAATACAGGCATACAAACTATGTACTATATTTTATTTATTTTATCTTGTCTATGCGCCTCGTACGTTATGTTATACAAAATGTTGACCTAAAGCATGTTGCGTGTTAAGGGTGTCCATTCAATCAAATAAGTATACCTACATATAGATATATTCTTATGATTAGTCCCATAATGTTCATTAGTTAGTACCTTTACATATAAAATCTATGCGATTCTGTTAATACCTAATAATAGTTCTGTATAGAATTAGAAGCTTGCGTCTTTATGTGGTGGTTGTTAAAGTAACGTAAGTGCAAGCCACGGCCTGTTTTATTAATTTCCATTTATTTCTTGTCAGCAGTTTCAGTGAGACTTGTTTGGTTGTTTTGTTTGTGTACATCAATTTAGCAGTTGGTATATAATTTATCAATCTGTGGTACATTGGCGTTACTCTAAAGACCCTGCACTGTGGTCTATTTATGTACCTATTAACATTATAGGTAACGATTTTCTAAATCAGCGCTTGCTTCGCAATGAGTTCTAGTTATAGTGTTTGTAAGTCTCCCTAGATCGTAAATTACTGCAACGATTGTATTCAATTTAATTTCTCTGCAGCTTAACAAGTCGACGGCTTTATAAGTAATTTTTATACAATTATAATTAATACGAATTGTTCGTTATTGTTAAGAAGTGAACGAAATGTTAATATAACATATGCGTTACTAGTCATTTGTAATTATACAGAGCACATTAGCTGTATATAGTTAATAAAATTTTGAGCTGCGCAAAATTCTCGTTGAATACCTAAATAAATCCAGTGAAAATAAAATTATCACGCACATGCGATTAACTCTTTTATTTTCTTAATAAAGTTCATCTAAAAGTTTTCATTCTACATTTTATACCTTTCAATTTACCTTTAATTTTTTACAATGAGTTGATTCTTAAATATAAATTCGTAATAACACCGTTTTTACAATATAATATTTTAAAAAGACGTGCTTGTTGTTGCGATGCCGCCAAAACTTTTTTTTTTACTTTGAAACACAGATTACATATTAGTTACAAGTAGTTGAAGACAGCGACCACAGAGTTTGTTCTTTGTAACTTGAAAGTTTAAAATGATAATTGACTGCCACAATACTATATTTAGGTTTTTATGTTTACAAAATATTAAGTCCATGCATCATAAAGTTTGAATTAGATTAATAATTTCGGACAAAGTATGTATTGATTAAAATGATTAGTGTACGTGTAATAGTTTTTATTACAATGAACCGAAGTGAATTATTATAATTCACGCACAACTTCTAAGATATAGGTTAACTGCGCTTCAACTTGGGAACAGAAATTGTTCCTTACAATGGAATTACAAATACCAATAAAATGTTTTAAATGCAGGCATGTCTTAGTGTCTCATTTGGAAATGTCAAAATCAACATGTCCTACAAACACTTGTAGCAGCTATGATATCCAAAGTTTCATTTATCTCAATGAAGATAGAATACCTGAATGGATAAAGAATAAAATTGAAGAAGAACAATGGACAAAAGGAAAATTGCACTGTTCAAATTGTGGTGGTAAAATAGGATCTTTTGATTTTGTATCAGGACATAAATGTGAATGTGGAAATTCAGTATTACCACCTATTCATTTAATTAAAAGCCAAGTGGATATACCTCTTGCGAATGTTCGTTAACAGTGGAAATGTGTTTATTTATAAATAAAATTTTTATAATATGTACATGGTTTTTTTTTAAATAACAAACTTTGCAATTATAAAACAGACCTTCTTTCTTTAGTAGTTATGATATCTGACAGTTACTAGGGACTTACTTTATAAATGGGATAATAAAAATCAATTTACATAAATAATATAATTTATTCAACTACCATAGAGCTAGGTAAAGTTTCATTGACTTCAACATCTCTGCATTTAGCTGCTTGCAATTCTCTTCTTATCTGTAGGTTTAAATACATTATGAAAATGTAGTCATATTTAAAGATTCTACATAAATATAAAAATATTGAGAAGCAACTCACTTCATTAGTTATTGTAGGATGTGACTGTTTCCTCAGTAATTCTAATAAAGCATCTCGCTGTTCAGTTGATATATCAGCTTTGTATCTTTGTACAAATGTTAATAATGCCTGATGCCATAGGACTGGTAAATTTCTTGAATCATTGTTAAATCTTAAATAAATAAAATACATTAAACTGTGTTTCTAAACTAACTCTCAGTTGTTATTAATACATATAATTTGCTAATATTACCTCAAAAAGTGAAATACAACAGAATCAACAACTCTGTAAGGCAACGCATATTTCTTATCAAAGAGTATTCTTAAAATTATTGAATTTGCACCAGTATAATCCATTTCAGCAATCTTCAACATGGCTGCACTTGAATGGAGTACTGGTACTGAATTACGAGCCAAAACAGATCCTACAATAATGGCTTCTCGTAGTGTACAGTCACCTGACTAAAATTAAAAAATATAATCTCGATAATATAACATAAAAGTGTTTCTTTTACAATTCATCTAACTTTTTATAACTCACTTCCAGTAAAGGTAAAAGAATCCCCTTCATAAAAGCACCAGGTTTAAAAAGTGACTTTCTTATAGCCTGATATAAATGGAAATTTAGTCTTTTATATTCAGCTAGATCATCTCTCACTCTTGGTAGCAATACCAGGTTGTAGAACCTTTGTGCCATCTTTTCTTTAAGATTTGAGGCAAATATTCTTGTTGCCTACAAAATAATAAGATTTTACAGTATTAAATTACAAATTAAACAAATTTGTTCACTTAGGTCTTCTGTATCTTAAAACTGGCAAAAATATATAACAATATATAAAGGCAATAGTAAGTATTTAAGTAAAAAATCTCAAAAATACCTGATACATTGCAGCAGCAGACCATGACGTAGGTTCAGTAAGATATAAAATTTGTTCCCAATTTTGTAAATGTGGGACCATTTTAAAAGCTTTCGGCAGTTTTCCAGATCTATATTTTTGCAAAACATCTCTTACACCTTCATACATTGTTTTTATTCTAGAAAGTAAAATATATATATATGTAAGAAAAGTATTATAAAAACATAGTATTTGTCAATTTTTCCGTTCCAAAAAATAAGTCCAACAAAGAATATACTCACTTTGGATCAATATTTTGTAATTTCAAAGTTTCTACATCTGAAAATTGTGTTTGAAGTTCTGTGTGTTTATCTGTTATTTTATCTTTTATTATATCTGCTAGGGTTCTTGTTCTTTCAGGGTTTGATGACATAAACATATTGATAGCGGCATCATCTTCTTCATTTATCTCAATATTATCATAGTATACATCAGGTTCTAGATCATCTTGATCTGATGTTTCATCATCACTGTTGTCATCTGCACATAAATACATACTAGATTAAATATCATTATTAATTTATATATTAGTGCTTAAATTATTGATATAATAAATAAAACGTTAAAGCGGGTTTAACTAAACATTTTTGTGACTGTACTATATCTGATAGTAAATTGGTAACTCATTAGTTATTCTACAAGCAATTTAAGTACACAATTATTTTAAATTACTAAGATAGGTTTCATAAGCTACATACTATTGATAGAGAATAAAATTGGAGTCTGAGAAGCTGATGCCACATTGCTACCCAGTTCTGCTTGCTGACGTCTAGCTGCTTTTAAGATTTTCTTCGATAAATCAGCATTTACGAACTAAAAATAAATATAAAATGTTATACTATGTTTCTTTAGTTATTGATATATGGAGAATTTTTGAGTATACTCACTGCTTCATCTTCATCCTGCCGTTGCTTCTCTTTTAGTCTATTTTTTATTTTCACGGCATTAGTAGCTTCTATCTGATCGGCAAGTCCTATGTTTTTGCCTGCCTTTGATGGTTTGATTTTCTTTGCTTTTCCCATGATAATATTAAATTCTTGTAAATTAGTTTTAGGGTATATATGTATAACTTAATATCAACACGTGCCCGATTACGGGTGTGTTATGATTTACAAAATGACAGTGAAATCCGACAGATGACATTTTTGTGAATATATCTGTGAAACTTAACAAAGTCCGTATAAATATGTATATTGATTACAACAATTGACGTGAAGTTAATAAGATTGGTAAAATGTTATATTGAAAAATTATAAGGCACATTAATTCTAATAATGCAATTTAATATATTTTCAAAATACATAGCTGTTGTAATATTATAACGATTCTTTACGTTTTTATTAAAATTATATATACTTTTTTTAAAATATAATTTTTTTATATGGTAAGAGAACACCGTAGGAGCCCACGGACAACCGCGCCACATTCCAGGCATTGATTGTGTTTTTGGCTTTTTAAGCCACTTAAGCGGCATTTTAAGGTCCTCCGATATCCTCACTCACTCAGCAAAACACAGTACAAGTAGCGTTTCACGTTAAGTATTCTGTGAGCCCGTGGTATCACTTCGGATGAGACGGTCCAATTAATGCGTCCGCATATACTTCAGCATGGCTCTTCCTCGGCTCAAAATTCTTATGGTCTGTTTTGATAATGGTAGTAGACCATAGACTAAATACATACTTGTATTACTTCTTCAGAATAACAAATGGTATTTTACACTTATATATGTTCATAAATTTACTTAATTATAACAAAGATACGTAGGGTTTATATAGGCGGTTGTATTCTAAATGGCGACCATTTATGTTAAAACAACATTTAATTTGTAGTCAATAAGATATAAAAACTACATGACACAAAGCTTTCGTATTTTTTTAATTTTTATATTATTGGCTACGAATATAGGAAATAAATTCGAATAAATAAAACATTAGATTTTCAAGTAAATTATCAATAATAAAATTATTTTATTAATTAAAATTTTTATTATACACGTTGCATCAATTAAATGCCTCTATAGCAGTAATGACGTCACTGATGGCACTGTTAAGAACGCTAATCAAGATCTTAGCAACGGAACTAATGGTAAGCTCCACGACGCCCATTATGACACCATTGAAAAGAGTTGTAAATACAGTGATCACAGGGTTAAGCAGCCAGTCATAGAGAATGTTGCCACGGAGTCGCACACGCAAGCGTCTGTTGACAATACGATTGTTTAATTTCAAAAGACATAAAATAATTATATCAACAAAAACTTTTTAATTTAGGTATATTTTTTATGAAAAATTAATATTCATATTACAATGTCAATAATTGACTTTGACGCACTTTGGCTAAAGGCCTTGTAGCCACGCTACAATGAATAAATTAAAAATAATACGCTTTTTATTCAGAGACATTAGCTGAACAGATTATTTAATAAAAATTACATATTTAGATAAATTATAAACGGAAAATATTATATATTTGAATTAAATTATATAATAATATTATTAGATGATATATTTATATATTTGAATTATATTATAACCACGTAGGTTCATATTTTCTTCTCAAATTAAGGCATAAATTAATTTACTTCTTTTTATCATTTTGTTCCTGGTACTCTGAATGTTAATGTTATGAGATGAGTGCAGACCATGTAATGTATTAACATAGTTTTATAATAAAACTGTTTTTACTTCTTTTATATAATTTGAGAATGTGTGTTATTTATTTCATTCCAAAGGTATACTCACCCAATGTCAGTCAATTTGAACTCTTGTAATTGAATTTCGTCATTGTTGAAATCTATCAAAACATCTACGACCACTCTGAAACTGTCCAGTGTCGCAACGATTTGACCAATGGGTCCAATGTTCATTACTTGAATTAAGTAATTGTAAACGAACTGAAAAAATAATACTGCTTTTGAATCGTATACGTTTTGATCCAATAATTTGAGAGCCTCGTATCTAAGTGGCTTTAGAAGTTTACCATGAAGCGAGAGATATAGGGTTCGAATCCCGTTCCGGAAAAAAACAACTTAGTTTATAATTTATTCGGTCTCTGGGAGTGCTTGATAGTAGCCGGGCGAGTATTGCTTATGTTTTGTTAATAGCACCAATGTCTAAAATAATATATACTTAGGAATAAAAATGTCTTTTTCAGACCTGGGCGTAATAGTTTTCTGTAAACCCATTTAGTATTAACACCTCTTTCAGTATTAAAACTTAAAAGAGGTACAATATTAAAACCTCTTCTTTTTAAAATCTCTTGTGGTAATAAAACCTCTTTGTAAAAAATATCAAAGTCGATCACCTCAAGGTCATTGAATTGCAGATTAACTCGCACTCTCAGATTCTTCGCGAAGTAATTGACCTGCTGGTCTTCGAATCTCGTTATGTTCACGAGACCTGTCATAGCACCATCGGTCAGCCTCAGCCAAGCGCTGTACGTGACAAACAGCACGCGCTAAAATTTAAACATAAGCACAGATAAACAATGAATTCATATGTAGATGTATAATAACATATTTAAGTAAGAATCTTAAAATTTAATTCTATTAAACATTAAAGTATGTTTGTTATAAAGGCCTACATAGGTACTTAAATAAAATCATGTAATTATTTTAAAAAAGCGGAACACTATGAAGCATAATAATAAAAAAGAATAAAGTTGCATTAATTGGTATAAATAATTTGAGTATTGATAATACCATGTATGCCAACTTACAATTTCGAATCCTTCTACAATTTCTGGTAATATCATTGGGTCCAGACCATGTTCTCTCATGAAGGGGAGAAATAGATGCAAAGTGTTGTCCACGTAATCATTGACGGTAGCCGTTAGACCCAAGTCCCATGTTGGCCTAGAATATTAGCTTCAAATATACTTAATGTGAAACAATACTTGTACTGTGTTTCGCTGAACGAGTGAGGATATCTGAGGCCTTTAAAAAATGTATGGTATGGCATGTAATAGTGCAGGCGGGTCTAGAATGCTGCTTGAGCTTTATAATTACATGCACCTCCGATGACCTCAAACATTCAGAGAAATACAGTACTGTTTCACGCTGAGTATTTCTTGTATTCTGTGAGCCCGTGGTATCATTTCGGATGAACGGCTCTTACAGGGGTAAGACAATATTAAGATACTCGCCCGCCCACTGTCAAGCCCTTCCTAAGACTAGGTCTCAAACCCGATACATCTCGCTTCGCATAGGCTTATTCTTGAATTGCTAAATCAACTGGATAAATGCCCTAACTTATTCAGAAAATATATTCTGAGATATGTAAAATCTATGAATATATAAAGAAAAGTGAAAAGAATATATGAGACAAAAATGGACTGTGATTTTTAAAAAATCGTATCTTTAAAACTTTTCAAGCACTTTTCAATTTTTATTACAACCAACTTTCATCCTTTTGACATAAAAATACAATATTTTTTAAATATTTAATTTATAATATATTATGATTTATATTAATCATTATAATATTAATATTCGCATATTTAGTTCACGTTAAAAAAATTCGTTATATCGTTGAATGACAGTACCTAGTTAAAGCTGGCAACCCACATGAGGCTCTGCAAGGGCTGGGGGTGTCCATGGGCGGAAGACCGCTTACCTTAGGTGAGCCTCCTGCTTGTTTGTCACTGTTTCTTAATAAAAAAAAACATTTAAGAAGTGTTAATCTGCAACTTACTGAATTTCGCTGTTTTCTTGACTGCGCGGCCAGGTTGGACTGAAAAAGTTGATGAAAGTTACAATTTCTGAGTTAATTTTCACACTACAGAGAATTCGTAGTATGACAAGCGCGAGTTGAAATGAAATGAATTTCTTTTGATTGGGCTTCGCGTTGCTGGTCCGAACGGCCACCACAGCTGAACGCTGGGGGCTCACCGAAAATAAATGTTTCTTGTGGCGAGCGCAAGGGCGTCTCCTCAGAGACGAACCTTGGCTTGGTCCGTCGCGTGAGAGTGGTTCGCCTGAGTGCCAGGATGGCACACCGATGTTAGGCTTGTAGCGAAAAGTATATATGTGCATATGGATGTAGGTTCGGTCAATATCTTCTATCGGATTTATCACGGGTAATATCCGGAGGTGCTGTTTGGATACCTGCATCCGAATTTCATCATGAACGTCGAAGCAGAATACAAAGTTTCACCTGTATCACCTCGAAGTTTATTCTTCCACAACTGAGCATTTTTAAGGCATTTTATGGAGCGCACCATCATTCTGTGGAATCAGCTGCCAGCAGAGGTAATTTCAAACCAATAAGCATGGTCCTTCAAAAAAATGCTCATCCTTAAAGGCCGACAACCCGCGGCCCTGTAAAGCTAGGGATATCCATGGGCGAAGGACCGCTTATGCTAGAATATCCTAAAAAAAGGTGGGTCCTTGCCTTAGTTACCGGCGAAGCGCTTCTAATGGGGACATTACTGTTACTTACATTGTGATCGCCTCGCTTACGTATTGGTTTGTTTTCGGGTCAAATGTCCAATTAACACTGAAAACGAGATTTTTATTAGAAAATAGAGAATATGCTTTTTTCTGGGTATGGGAGGCACCAATTGTGGTGGTGATCATTCAAAAAATAAATATTAAATATTAGAGTAAATATTCTTTCTTCATATATATTACCAATGATTAAAAATAATATCTCTACAGATGTTTAAGAAATATTAGTGTCTGTACGTTGCTTTAGTCGAAATTTCTGTCGAAACCGATTCTAAAAATATATTTTCAATTACAAAATTT
>DWCF01001004.1:0-35343 GCA_018230265.1 Delias oraia
TATAAGTTACAATTCAATAGCATGATTACCACGTTTATTGAGGCTAAAGTATAAATTAAATTTATTTTGTAGTAAACTAAATAGCGTAAAATTTAATTATTTCTACTTTTTAAATTTTTGGTGTTAGCATAGCCAACCACGTGTTACCATAGACCGAAGTGTAAATCAAATTCAAAATTATAGTTACGTTAATACAGTGAAATTATTCCTGCTTTTTACTTATTTGTGCTTAATAAATACGAAAGTTTGTTCCGATGGATGTTTTTATTCCTACACTCGAAAATACAGAACGTATTTTAGTCAAACATGACAATATTTAATAGAAATCTGAAAGTCGAGACTCGTTGGGTAGTGTAGCGGGCAGAACGACGTCTGCCGAGTCTACTAGTCTTTTATATATTTTTATAAAAATTTCAATTATCCTATATAAAAAATATAAAATATATATATATAATATACAAAATCCTATTCAACAAATTAGGAATTCAGTAAATGTATGAACTTGGATGACCGATGTTCTATAAGACGATTGCGTCTAGACGAAATTATTTAATTCCAATACGTATTGTTTTAGTTCTAGATTCTAATCTCTAGAAACATTTGTCGAGATTCTGCCAAGTCTCAGAAGGATTGCGTCATGAAATCAGTTTTATTGACCTCTGTTACCACAACCAGTCTTAATTAAAACTTGAGAAATTAAAATTCAGATATTCTTCAACATAGGGTCAATACACTTAAACATTAACCACCTTTTCCAAAGTCGGGTAAGGCGTTGACCCTCGGAAACCGTGATAACTCGGCCATGCTTGAAATTACAATGTGCTGTCATTAGCAAGCCATTTACATATTTATTTCAGTAAACAAAAGAATGTAGGTACTGCCTCGTTGCGCGAGACCGTCAATACAAACATCGGGATACGCGAGACATTATTTTTACTGTTCCTTATATAAAATATCAAAGATTTTAAGAATTTTTTAGTTTTTCAAGAATTTTTAATATATACCACGCATAGACGGTCGAGACCGCAGGTATGTTATATGTTTGGTGTCTTTGCCATTGTACTTAACTACTAAATAAATATATTATATGAATTTTTCGAAAGTTTACGTAATCTTATGTAACTCTAACAAAACAAACTGGTGTAAATAAAGTAATTTATACAATATATTCCTAAATCCTGTTCTTTTATGGGGGTAAAAATCGTCTTTGCCAGTTTTGTGTGTTAATTTCTTAATTATACTTAAGAAAAGAATGAATAGACAGTAGTTATACTTACAGTTTCTTATAACGATGTTATACGTAAGTACGGCCATGTCGGTTCATGTCTTTGCTTGAACTGTCAATTTATTCGTTCGCTTGCGAGAAGGTTTGTTGGATCGTTCCTTCGAGACTGTATTCACCTCAGTTTGTTTTATACCTGCTTATTTTTTATTCAAATTCCTTGGTACCTGGGGCAACATATAACACCCGAACAGGGTGAGGTGGTACCTTGATAGATCAGGTTTTGTTTGTGGAGTGATTGAATAGTTTCTTATGAGTTTTTTTCAGAGTTTCGAATTCCGGTTTTAAGGTCTTTTAAGATATCACTTTTAGCATCGGATATAACGTTACTACAAGCTAAAAGCTATGTTAATATATTTGACTGGTTTAATACGACGTGATATAAAATGGCGTCAAGACATACGATTGTTGTCATATATTACAACTATTCTTTGTATGCATTAAAGCAGTGAAATCTTTTACTGCAAACAAAGATCTAAAGCTCCATCCAAATTGTATTTTGCTGAATATCTTTCTATAATAGAGATAAAGTTGTATTTAATTATGAACATGACTAATTCATAATGGGAATTTCGATTAGAAGGCAAATAATTCGTAGATATGTTAAATAAATCGTTCTGCCTTACCGCATTTCAGCTCTGCGGTGAGGGAATTCGGCTTGTGGTGTACCGAGGATGACTTGATTTGTCGGCAACTTTTGCCGCTGGGTAGCAGCAAATCTTAACTGAAACTGTTCAGGTAGTCTTTCTCATAAAAAGCTACACAGTAATCTAATTGCAATGGAAATGTTTTCCTTCGCTTTTATACAGTTATTTATAATAAATATTTCTGCTGCACACGCCGCGTTCTTAAGCTCGACGGATCATTGTTGTCATTGCAAAACAATTTATTTCAATTTTCATTTTACCACAAGTTCTACCTGTCTATATGTCTGTAATATCGATCTGCCTACCTACGTCTTAATAACTAACGCGTGAAAAGCGACCAGTCACTAATCATAGTCTTGCAATATAATAATTCTATTGAAAATTTTAGTTTAAAAAATAAATACCTTTTAATGATTTAGGTGTATCCGTATCTTAATAGGGCGTGAGATTGCTGATAAATTAATACACATCTTTAATTACCATATTCCAAGATAACCATAGAGTACCTTGAGGAATCTAATAAAATAATCTACGAAGTTTTCTTATTACATATTGAATTAGATTAGTATTACTATGGGCTGAATGTACCACCAATGACAGAATGAGGCTGGCAACACGCCCGTGGGCCTAGCAGGGGAGTCCGATGTCCATGGGCGGAGAACCGTTTATCTTAGGTGAGCCTCCTGCATGCTGGCCTCTGTTATCATTAAAAAAGATAATTTCTATAAGTAAACACTACGAAATCTGGAAATTTGAAATCGATAGGGACGTATAATGGTTCTATTTTGGGAAGGTTTCAGGTTGATTACATAACTCTTATGGACCAACCATTTAAGCTTGTTGATTTTATCCGGGTTTCCAGAGAGAGAGTACAAAGTAAGGATTTTTATATTAAAAGATAGAAAAATAATAATAATATATCTTTATTTGGAATAAGACCACTGTATTGAAAGCAATATGCAATCTCTTTTACCTAAGAGTCAACCGACTTATTCCAATATAATTCAGTATTAACGCGCGAAACCCAATGTTATTAATGTGTACATAAAGCAAGTGGCTGTTATTAAATTCGCAGATGTGCTTACGTTGGAAGAAAATGGCGATCTCTCGACGCAATCGGATCGCGAAATTTAAACATCTGTCCGATAAATTAACTGCCCTCCATCTAGATTAACGCTATTATAATTTACATGTATTACACATTAAAACGCTGTCTTCATTTAAACGTACGTTCGTTGCAATATTTATCATATGCGTCACGTTGGGAGAATGGTAGCTATATTCTATGCAAATACTAAGCAATGAAAGTAACTAAACTTTCTTTCAAAATTTACCCGTGGGAGAGCCATGCTAACGCACTAATTGAGCCATCTCGTCTGCAGTGATACCATTGGCTTTTAGCCAGCGAGAAACAGTACTTGTATTGTATTTTGTTGAGTGAATGAAGGCATCGAAGGCCCTTGAAATAATACCGCTTAAACGGCGTAATAACTGGCAACAAAAGCGCGGATGTCCATGGTGATCTCTTACCATAGAGAGGACCTGTTTGCTTCGTTACCCGCTATACAATACATATAACAAACTATACTATATGCGTGATTAATTTTAACCAACCTGAGGTCCGCTAGTAAATGTATGAAGTATAATTGAGGACCATACACAAATGCTAATAATAAGTAATAATATTACCTAATCTAATATATTTTGCTGTATATTTTATTTGGAGGTCCGTAAAAACTCCCTTTGAATTCCTAGGGGTCCATGGCTGCAATAGGTTTGGGATCGCTGCTTTGTGATAAAGTAAATTATTTGAAGCATTGATTAACTTATGGTAACATTTCTATGCAGTCCGCCTCACTTGGACGCTCCCAGTCCCTGCTATTTGATTGCTATTGATGCTGCTCATTGTAGGTCCCCAAGTCGATTTGGTTTGGAAATACACCTGCGAGCAGATACTCAGAATGATGGTGCGCAGCACAAAATATCTCAAAAACGCTCAGAACTTTGAAATCTTCAGTCTCATTCTACTCAAGTAAATATTTAATATATGAAATGCTAATATAAATTACAAGATTTATACGTTGTATGCATTTCAAACAATAAATTCTAATAGAATTTTAATAATGAATGCTATAATTGCAATATACGGCTAGGATTTTGCTTGACGTTTCTCAGAACGCGACCTATGTCTGGTCTAGGTTAGTCTGAAAGTGACCTTACGGTTGCCGGACGATAATTGAAACGCAAGAAATATAAGATTGTTGATTTTTTTTAAATACCGATTCTGTTGAATGTTTAAAACTTTTTATACCACACAGGATGCCTTCTGTTTGAACTTGAAACATGTGGAAATATTGTTTTTTTCGTTCTTTTTGGTTGAGTCAGTTATAGGTATGTACATTAGTACATAAATGAAAAATATTTCATGTAGTAAGTAGTTGTCTGGTATGTTATATGTATTTTTAATATTTATTAAGGAACAAAATACAGTTATATTATAAAATTTAAACTTAAAATTAACTTAAGCTTAAACATTTTGTTTGTAGATACATGCATTGGATTGGACGACACAATATACCCGCATGAAACAGTGCCTACTACTTGTACAATTCTAGTGAGAATATTGGGGGCCCGTGAAATTATACCGCTCAAGCGGGGTAAAAAATTGGTATCACAACCATAGCGTGGATTATAGAGTACTTGTACAAGGGAGATTTTTTTTGGTAATGGGTGGCAATTGAGCAGGATAAGCGGTCCTTCGCCCATGGACACCGCTAGTCCGTGCAGAGCCGCGGGTTGGTTGTCGGCCTTGATTTAAGAGAACTTCAAATTGACTATACAGTGCTATGAAGCTCTTAAAATGTTTGATCATATGAGCTGCGTATTATATGCAAATGAATGCACAGTAACTAGTTCCATAAGGAAAAAAATTACACTTGCTGTACTATGTGAATTATGACATAATACAGATTGAGTTATCATAATGCATTTTTCATATTGATTATAGATTACGCGCGAGACACGCGATCGGATAAATCAAGGTTAAAACAATGCTGTCTATTGGTAGAGTCGGCGGCGGATCGTTTCGCGTTCTCGTGCTCGGTCGTTGATCCGGAAAATATAATTGTCTTTTGAATTGGGTTTGTCATACGTTTCGTCAATACGCGATACGGTGCTAAATAGATGCGCAATATTGTGAATAAACATACATTATTTGCTGTGGGTTTAGTTGTGTTTACCAACGGAATTGGACTGCTTTGTTAAATATAATTTACATGGGCGGCAACTTTTATGTGCGGTCACTTTTTCGGTGAATCGATATATTGTTGGTAATTTTTGTTTGTTTGTGTTATGTATGCACATACTACAGATATAATTATTTAAAGATCTTTGTTTTGATAGTTTGTATATTTCTTATAAATTCAGTTTTATTTTAGAGTCCGTGTATAATCTAACGGTTGAGTGTTTTATGTAAACTTATGAAAAAATAAGTCTTGAATTGTCTTGAAAGGGACTGTGCCTGTATTGCAAACCTCAATAGTATCTCAATCACGTAGAGCAATAATTTCTACTTTAAAAAGAATGCCAACTAAATATACAACGCCGTAGCTGTGTTGGGATAACAACTTAAACCGCCTCAGCCGGAAACGATGGCGAGAACCCATCTACGAATCTCTCTACCGCGACGGCCCAATCCGAGGTTTGTGTCTCACGGGAGACGCCCATGTCCACTACTCGCGGCAAAATTCAAACTGAATACTCGGGCCTCGTTAAGCTGTAGAGGCCGCTCTGGCCGACGGCAAGTAGCAATTCCTTAAAAAAGTGTCGTACACACATTAAAGTATAGATTTCTCAATACGGAGTAATAACGTACTTTTAATGTGTATATATATAACTTTCGAGTTGGTTGCGGACTTTCGCAACGATTCGATTTACGCGTAAAGACGAAACAGCTGATGTACATTGCCTTTTTGTTGACTTGTAGGATTTCTGAAAGTCTAGCATGCAGCTGGCAGGGACACCTGCCGATATGAATGACATCCGTTGATATCGGCGGTAGAGATTAGCGAAGAATAATTAACCCTATATACTATATCCTATGTGTACTTCTATATTGTATCGTGTTTCATGTAGTCTAAAAGTTTACGCAGTTTGAGGTTTTATGTTATTTTATTGCGTTTTCGGTTATTTTTTACAATTATAGTAATGTAAATGTAACTTAATATAAACTTAAATTAACATTCGGTGTAAATTTTAACATGAACCCTTCATTAATTTTAGGCATTGTTGGTGGATCTCTGAAAAATCACACAACTTTTTGTGTACGGAAAGTAGGTATATACGATCTTTTGTCTGCTGCTTGTTAAGCAAACATAAAAAGGAGACCAAATCACTTGACCTATAAAAACAAAGGAAATGGCTTCTATCCTCCCAATGAGAGAAATAAAGCAATTCTTGGAGCGATCTGCTCGAGAGGCGATTTGGCGAAAATTTAAAATTCCCATTGTATTCCGAATCGATTTTGAGAGCCAAGAGGTTTTTTGAACTATTCTTCTTGATCCCGCCGGTTGAGTCATATTGGAATTATTTTGATTAAGAAATGGAAGACTCAAATAAATATGTAAAAGTGAAAACATTCTTGATTCCTATAAAACATAGGTCAAACTGAAATCTCTTTATTTCACGTACATGATAAATTTCTTGCTATCACATAACTAAAACAAAATTGTAAATATTATCCACAAAAATTACTTTAAACGAATTTTATACTGTTTAAATAAATAGTCTTACATAATATGTCACGTAGAAAATTTATATCATCTTCAGTATTACGACAAAAGTGATAGTTGATCTGAGATACAAACAAAATGGCTCCAACACGTGTGTTAGATGCATTCCGGGAAGCATGTGTTTGAAAATACATATGTTCTCTGAATGCGGAGTGATGCAGGTGCGAGTTAGTATACAGTTCATACGCGACATTGTTTTGTGTTCAGTGATAAAAGTAATACCGTGCCAAGTGACTAGACAACGTCGCCAAAGCTAAATTATTCTATGCATCTCCCGCGTTAGTCGAACGGCCTGTATACAAAGGTAACTCCGTGTAACGAATCGTTGATAAATATCCCCGTTCGCCGTCCTTAACCCCTCAAATGAACTACGGGACGGCAAGTCCGGGCGCAGGCTATTTTGGTTGTTAAAACAAATTGAACGAGTCCAACGAAGTTTACAAGCCCACATATTTTATTACGGTTTCCGTTTAGCCGAGACTAACTTGTAATAAGTTCCTCAGATCGAAATACCATGAGATGTTTACGTGAACATGTGTTGAATACGCTCCTTTCTTGTTGCGATGTGTTTCTTAATCTTGCATCGAGTGTTTTCGACGCGACGCGTTGTGAAGGCGTCTTTTGAAATCCAAATTCCAATTTTAAATGTTTCAACCCGTCAACTGGTTTGTTCAACATCAAAAATATTCCGAGAATATGTTTGATTGTGTTTATTTAAAAATACCTGATATTTAAGTTTCTAAGACAAAGGAGCAAAGAACTATCTTTCTATGGCAGGCGTCAGATATTAAATGGAAAATGAATGTTCATAAGGCAGTATTTCTAAGTGGATGTGATGTCATTTTTATGGAACGGATGAGGCGATGATTGGTGATTCACGACAATTCATGAGCAGTTCCATCTTTATTTAATTTTAAGTACACGCGTACAATGAACGTAGCAATGACGTGTCAGTGTTGTGCGTACTGCATCTATATTAAGATATAAGTAACGGAAACAACATTCTAGAGTCTAGACTGTGCTATTATTTTACGAAACACTGTAAAAGTATCCGTTAAACTACAAAGTGTATCACGATTTCGTCTAAAGATGAAAAAAATATATAAAACTTAAGTTTAATTCCTAAAAAGCTGTTTAATGTTGTTTAAAGAATTGCAGGTAATAAAATTAGTTTGAAATTAGTGTATAAGCCGACACTGTACTGTAATATGCTTAGTGTTGTGAATTATTATTAAAGCAGTAATTTTCCATTACCTTTTAATAATGTTACGTATGCTCTTTAGCTGGTTCTGTGTAACTCCACATATATAAATTGTACTGTTACATAATCTGTGTCACAGTGTCGTCAGGTAACGATTCATGGCTTATTATTGTAACGATCGATGCAATTTAAAAACAAAGGCCTTCATGGAAATCTTACACGTGACGTGTGTAATCTCCGTCAAAATATAATACGAACACAACCTTAACAATGGTCGACCTTTGTCCGACAGTGTTGTAATACTCGATAAACGATAAATGTGAAAGCAAATATCATACATACGTGCTGTAGTAATTTTTGCACTGAATACGTTTCAAAATTAATTGCGTAACACAAAAGATACTAATATAATTAGATAAACGATTGCCTTTTGGTAACATGTAGAAGGTAATCTATATTTGATTAGGTATTAACAATTTCGTTGTTTGAAAACTTTGTAAAACAAAGTGCGACTAAAATATCTACTGTAAGAGAAGTTTTGCTTTGAAATCAAGTGTCACTTAATTCACGCTATCGCTTACACTAAATATTAGCTTTGATTACAAAATTTGAGCTCTAGTTTGAAACGGTCCATTAGAGTTTCAATACGTTGAGGACTGCGAGCGTCAGATTTCGTACAAAAGAGAAAAAGTCCAGAGCCAGTTTGCCGTCAGAGCCGGTGGAATATTTAAAGAACGTCTGGCTTAAACAATAGTATTCGACCCTCTGCTTTGTTATGCCAACGTTAAGGCTCGATTCGTCAAAAACCTGTATCGATAAGTAGGGCCATTGTTGCCGCGACCTTATAATTGTTAAAGCGTATGGCCTGTTTGGGTCATGGCTAAGAGCTAATTTGTTTTATAATTAATTAGAATTGTATAGCGTTTATCTGCGTTAAAACTTTATCACACTCGTTTATCCCACTCGTTTGGGGCTAAATATTTGAAAAATTATATTGAGAATTACCTCATGCATACATTTCAATATAAAAATGATTGATGTCTAGATTTCTTCCTAAGTGATCCTAGGTAGGTCTCGATTTGATTGAGTACTTCGAATATCCAGTATATATTTACTCACCGTGCGATAAGTGTTATGGTGACGTATTTAGGTTTTTGATATGACAGATTGTAGATGGAATACAAATTCAGTATCGACATTTGATTGTTAATAATACATCTCTAATATTGTAATTGTATTAAAAGTTTCGTGTGGGTTGCCGGTCTTATTATATTTGGGTCGTGTACAAAATTTCGCCGCATTTCCTAATATATTTGGGAGTGGTTGTTAATTGTGTATACCCACTCTTTCTGTCGCTGTCGGCGTGGCGTCTATTTTGCTTCTTTGTCCCGAATTTGCTGTGGGCAGGTAATTGACCTGAAATTGAAAATTGTAGCGTTATCTTGCTCGATTTGGAAAGATTCGGTTATGATACAGCCAGTGTTATCATTGGCTGATCATTGTTATTAAGACAGGAACCTTGACTTGCAGGATTTCATTTAATAACACTTACCTATTTAGATTTACTTGCATTATTGTGCAATGTTTTCAGGTAAAATAATTTATTATAACAACTAGAACTTCTGAGAAGACAAGGTAAAGCAGTAGTTGGCCTCACGTAAAGTCGCAAAAAAGTTGTAACGTTTCAATTGGAAATTTGTGCGATACATTTAATCGAGGATTCTTTATCAATCATTTCAGTAATAATAATTAATTGCTATATATGACAGATGCGGAAACGGAAGTTGGAAATTATTATTTAATGGTGAAACTATGGGGAAGGATAATGGATGGACTTTTTAACCAACTTCATTTGTTTATATGTATAACAGTAACGTTTCTTTAGTGTATTGTTCAATTGTTTTTTAATTATCTAAATGGTATTTTATATTCAACTAAAAACTGAAGTCTAACACCGTAGCTGTCATTATTAAAGGTTTAGTAGATATATAAATGATATACTTAACAGTAGGTACTGCTATAGCAAAGAACTACGGAAATCCATTGTCAATACATTATCAAATTTAGAACTATTGTGATAAGGATTGTTTTATAATGTCCCAAAAATTAATTAAAGAGATACGTTTCTTATAGAATGATGTTTAAAATTTAATTCTGTAATCGTAAACAAATAATGAGTATAGATGTTTTTGATAATCTAATCTCAACTTCGTAAGTGATGTGTTTTTGATTCACAGCCATACAAGATACTCACTTAGGAGAGTTTATTTCACAGGAAAAGTAGCCCCTTTGCCTCCACTCCAGCTCCGGCGTAATGGCAAGGTTTTTCACAAAAAAAACATCCCATTACGGAATAACGGCTAATTTGGCTGAGAATTTGCACAGATCCAAGTGAACGAAAGTACATGGCAATAAATCTCATCAAATACGGGGCAAAAATGGCCGAAATAATCCGTACGGCTTTGTGCCCACTCGCTAAGCCTGCCTGTTGTTTCTTGAGTCTTATTGTTGTGTATTTAGGCGGTAACACGCATTTTTCCTTGACTAATCTTAAATTTGCGGCGTTTGTGTGCCTAAATCTTATAAGGCATGAAGCCCTATGAATTAAGTATATGGCCATGTTTGTAATCTTTTCACTAAAAACTCTACTAATTAAAATATCGAACTCGCTTATTATATTTACTCAATTCGAATGATAAATGTTGTAAATACTAAGAAAAAATTCTAAGTATTTCGTATTTATGTTAAAATATAAAATTGTATTACATGTAGAATTATATCGTATGTGAATTAATTGCGCTTACATGTTTTTGTTACAAAATAATTAAATTTGTAGAAACAAGGTCAGAGCAGTACAGAAACAACAAAATTACTAAATAATTTTAATACTGTCAGAAGTTTTAAATTACTCTTTATATTCTATGCTATCAATTCAAATTCGCAGTTGCTACGGCTTTCATGAATTTGTAACGGCTCCAAATAAATTCTATATTAGTCCTAACTTTATCAGCAATAGAAATATGCATTAAATGTGTTTTGATGTACTTCGGATTTTTTAGCGGATTACGGAGAACTACCTTCAATCTTGTTTCCTATTATCAAGGAGGCTTGATGATAAATCACTGCCGCTTATGCCACAGTCCGCGCATTGGTTGTTGCCTTTTTAAAGTCCTCCGATATCCTCACCCACTCTGGGAAACACAGTACAAGTCTCGTTTCACGCTGAATATTCTGTGAGCTCGTTGTATCATTTCGGACGAGCCGGCCCATTTAGTGCGTTAGCATATGCTTTAGCATAGCTCTCCCACGGGTACAAACAAATGAACAAATTGCGCTGTATTTGTGTTCCAGGATTTATACGCCGCTTAAGCGGTATCACTTGGGTCTTCGATTTCTTGACTCAGTCAGCGAAACACAGCAAGTATTTCACGCCGGTATTGTGTGAGCCAATGGTATTTTTACCAATTAGTACATCAGCATAGACGTTCATAGGCATTGAAACTGCTATTAGGTAACCCATGTAAAGAGGCGTGCAAAGCTGACGCAATATTTAGGCCGGATCTTCTGTAGATACTACAGACTCACATAATACCCAGCGTGTAACAGTAGCTACTTGTACTTGTTTCAGTGAGTGTGTGAGGTGGGCTCTTTGAATTTGTGCCGGTGAATCGAAGTAAAAAACCCAGCGACACAACCGAAATGTGGTAAACTCTTACCATACAGGAGACGCCTCTGCCGGCTCGGTTACTCATCCTCATAATTAAAATAAAAACGTTGAATTTAGCGCAATAATTAAAGCATTTTAATTGAATTACGATGATTTATAGTAAATTAACACATAATGTGTAATACAATTTACACGGAGTCTGTTGTGAAAAAGATAGTCCAGCAATATAGTTTTGTTAACTGTATAAGGCCTATAAGGAGCCTCGTGCACATATATTAGTAATCTGAAGAAATTTAAGCCTATCGTTAAGAAAATTTTCTATGGTCTCTGTGTTTACTCGCCTCACCTAAATGTCAGTATGGATTAGGAGTTAGCGTCACCTGTGTGGGATAATACTGGCTTTTGTTGCTTCTAATTTATACATCTTATCTTAAAATAGGCTCTCCTAAAACTAATTTTACGCTTAAACTAGATGGAAGTAGATCTAAGGTATCGTTTTAATTGCGTATCTTTGAATATTTGATATATTTTCATTACTTTAGAATTAAATTTAATACGCGTTGAAAAATGATAGTATTATTTTTGTTTTTTTTCTATATGATATTTTTAATATTTTTAGTTTAATTATTTTTATTAATGCTCTTCAACTATAAATTTTAAGACAGGTAATGCCCTAATATTATTTAGGTATTAATATTTTTAATATTATATCTGTCAATTTTTTTACAATAAACGTTGATATCATTTAATTTTACATGTGCTAGATAATATGTGGCTTATATTTGAATAGAATAGCCGCAACATAGTGTCCATTACGTGATAATTTTACTAGCCTAGTATGAAACGTTTACATTTTGAAATTTACAACCCAACCATGATGTTCAACCTGATATAAACTTGTTTGAAATTACATTATCACTGGTACATAGGTGGTCGTTGGAGACGTCAAGTGTTGCCGCCGGATTAACCGCAGTTTAACTAAAGGATGTGTGCTTAGGACGCTAGTTACATGCTCCCCGGTCACGTTTACATAACGACGGGTTACTTGCTTTAGGGGATTTACTCCTGCCAGTGTTTTGTTTCATGGTGATGCTTTGAACTTATTGGCTGATGTTTCACGCTCTTAGGATTTCTTCCTGGAGGCATTTTTTACTTGATTATCCAAAGAAGATCATACAAAGGTTTAGTATCTGAGCTGTATGTGTGTATTTTTATTTGAAATGGCTTATTCGCTGTTGGCCATAACAGCTTAACGCCGACTTTTGGGGCGCTCGAGAGTTTGTTTTATTTTTTAGCGCCGTCCACACACACACTACCCTATAATCTGAAGTGTATATGTATAGGCTCGCAAAGTAGAAAACCGATAATATAATTTAGTAATAAATAATAGATATTTTGTTAAATAAATTCTTAAAGATATATATTTTTAAATGCTGAAGTTTATATATTCAATATGGTAGTGATTTAGGCTTTGTTAGTTATTCCAATTCTATTTATGATAGCACTTTATATAACCGAAAGTAACCCATTTGTACAACGTAGATTATAGACTAGTCGTGAAACCTGAAGTACCATCTGAATTTAAGCTTCAGCGAGATTTACATATATTTTACGTAACAATCTCTATTGGACTTCAACGGTAAACTTGGCCTGTGACCTGACAAGCGGTAACCTCACACCGAATTAACTGACGATTAAACTTTAATTGGAGATTTATTGTTATCGCCCATTAGGCAGATGTCCTTTCGTGATTTAAATTAACTACTGGTTAAACTAACGACCCAGAGTCGACTAATTGCAACTGTATGTATTTACATTGTTTGATTTGATCTTTTGTTTTCCCGTGAGCAAATAAATTTACTCATAGTATTACAGCCATTAAAATCACACGGCGCCAGCCGGAAATTCGACTCCCGTGAACTCCCCTTCGTAGCTAGAGGAGTTGAGAAATCCGACGTCCACCAGTCCCAATGTCCGCTTCCGGTCCTTCCCAAGAGCCTTCCAATCCTAGTGGGAACTACGGGGATCGCAATAGACATTCATCTCTAGCACCCAAATTGTTTGATCATCTAGACCAATCTTATGATTTAAGTTATAAGTTTTTAATTCGACCCTAATATTACGATATTTTATATTATATATAAATGTAATTTAATCTTGAATTTTTGTTTATTTGTATAATAATTACATTACGTTTGCAACTTTTTTAATTAGATTATTTTTGTTACAGGTAAATGCTGCGTCCTTGTAGCTAGTAAGTAATATATACAAAATTAAAATATTAATAAATAACATTAAATATTTTGATATTATATTAAATAAGTTTACCTATAAATGGTAAGTGTTGAGCGTTTCTCATGCCGTTCGAATTCCTGGAACAAAGAACGAGCTCAATGTTTGCAATAACACGTTATATTACAAATATAATAACGTAATTATATTAGTCATGTGTCCGTATATCAAGGTGCTCTTTTACTTCCGTGTAGGTACTTGCATCTGTAATGATTATAAACATTTCTAAATCGGTGTTCAACGTTCACTCGTACAATTGGCCGTCTTACTTGGACAATAAATGGGTGTGTGTGCCTTGCCACTGCAGTGCGTTCATATGCATGCGAATGTAAAATTTCATCGCAATTATTCAATTCCCACTCAATTAGTATCAGTGATTTTTAGGTACTCGTAGCTCAATGGTTTTAAAAGTGTATCATGAGGTGAGTGGTATCGCGGTTGAATCCCGGTCCGGACAATTATAATTTAATTTATAATTTATTCGGTCTCTGGATAGGCTTGATAGTCGCCGAGCGAGTGTCTTAATACAGTCGCACCCGTGGGACAGCCATGTTTAAGCATATGCTGACGCACTAATTGCGCCGGCTCGTCCGAAGTGACACCACGGGCTAACAATATATTCAGTGTGAAATGGTAGATGTAATTGAGACGGTGATTCTACTTTGTTTCGCTGAGTGAGTAAGGATATCGGAGGACCTTAAAAGGGTCACTAAAGCGGCGTAAAAAGCCGGCAACACAAGCAATGTGTGGACTGTGGCGCGGTTGTTCATGAGCGGCGGTGTTCTCTTACCATGGGGTTTATAGGCGGAGGATCACTTTCCCTAGGTGAGCATCCTGCTCGTTTGCCACCGTTACTATTAAAAAATCCATCTAGGAGACATATATGTTAAGAGATATTTTTAAGGGCTTTCGATATCCTCATCGCTCTGCGAAACAGTACAGGTACCGTTTCACGCCGAGTATACTGTGAGCCCATGGTACCACTTCGGCCCAATTAGTGCGTCAGAATATGCTTCAACATGGCTTTCCCACGGGTGGAATGACACGTGAATTCTTTATAGAGAAGCATATTTATTGGAAATAAACGTATAATATTTCTTTTCTTTTAAGTTCAAATATTCTCACGTTGCAAAAATTCTAGTGAGCGTCTCGATGTGTCAAGTTACTCTTTCATATCAGATATAATATTATTTCTGATGTCATGTACCTACATTATGTATTACGTAAGTTGTTTTAGTTGTATATCATAATTTTTATTTAAAACTGAATAAGAATGGTCACTTCTGTCATACAAATGACATGGTAGGGTTCTGTGTAGGGACCTCGCTAAAAACCGCCTCCTCCGGAAATGGAGGACCGATATATGTCGCAAAGCCCACCTCGGTGAACCTCCGCCCGGCCGCTCAGGCGGCCAACGTTCCCGCGACGGCCCAAGCCGAGGTTCGTGTCTTGCGGGAGACGCTCTTGCGCTACTCGCGGCACAAAACAAATATGCCAACAGCTTTAGTCATTTAAAAAAAAAATCTTTCATGGTAGACCTATATTTTTTCACAATTTCTCTTTTATTTTGTTGATATATTGTTTCAATCCCATGTCATTTATTATGGCATCTCTTATCATTCGCGTTAAGGGAAAAGTAGAAATAGTTACATAACTTACATTAACACTAAATCAAAAAATGTTGTACCACTGAAAAATATCGTATTGTATTCTTATCAAGCTTATTCCACGCAACGAAACATACAAATAAAAAACATTAGTAGCACCAACGAAACAAAATCGACCAGACTACATTATGTACCGACTGAAAAAAGTTGTACGATCTAAGATAAAGATGCCTGCCTATAAAAAGTTATAATCTACTTAACTGAGAACAAGCTCGAAACTCATCATAAACTTTCTAAATATTCTTTTAACTTTATAAACCCCCAATGACGTAGCCATTTTGAAACAATACAGCATAAACAAAGGGGTATATTTTCAGTGCGTATTTTGATTAATAATCGTCGTTTTGTACCTCTGTCAGGTTAAAAAATATGAAAAAAAGGACACGTCGCACCGCCCGTCATCTAACCCGAAATCAGAGGCTATTCAAGATTACAATGAACTTAAAATTATGTCAAATAACCCGTATTACGTGACCCCTAAGAGCTATATTGATGGTGCAAGTATTTCGAAGTGCGCGTATTCAATTATCGCCTCTGCGTAACTCTTGTTAGAAGACGTTCTCCTTTGAGAATCGATGTAGGGGATAGCGACAATGATGTTGCGTATAAAAAACGATACGTGGGCGGCCCCATTCGGGACTGGTACTAAACCCGAGGGATGCATATAACATACCACGATTTGTGTAATATTTTTGTATCACAAAGAATTTCATGTATCACAAACAATATGAAATTCCTTCGTTTCTTGGTTCCCATGATGGCTTCGCAAGACATACTGTATATACCTAAAAGATGTCACTTCTATGTGGTGTTTCTAGAGTCTAGAACAGCGGTCGTCACATTTTTCTGAGTACCAGGTCCGGGCCGAAGAGTATGTGAAGTAGCTTCAAGAGCCTTTGCACACTTATCCATAGTATAAATGCGAAAGTGTGTGTCTGTATGTGTGTTACTTCTCTACGCTTCAACCACTAAACCAATTTACATGTTAACCATCGCTTTCTGTCGGTTTCGTACACAGTCGGATATTCATTTTGTTTATGTTTATAACATGCATGTTATATAGTTGACTAATGGTGCAATTTATATTTCCCGCCCACCGCACAAATGATGCCTTTGGGCCGCAGTTTGACGACAACGGGTCTAGACAATCTTTAACTAGATTCTCTCTCAGCGCTAAGTCGTAGCCGTTTAGTTTTATAACGTACCCTAATAACGAAATGGACGTGCGAGTCAAGGAAAATCTACTAACTTTAAAGAGAGCCTATTTAAGCCAGTATTGAATTACCAAACAATACAAGGGCGTCGGAAACCGCAACAATTCGTGGAAACGCTAAGAGAATTGCCGCATCCGTTCCGTGCCCATGCGCATGCAAACGTCGGATTTCTGATATATTTGCATAGAGATGCTTTATGTTTAACAAGTCGTGTCCGCTGTCGAAATTATTGTTCCTTTCGTGTATATACAACAATAGATTAAAATACTACATTGTGATTTATTTTATACTCACTAGTAGGTAGAAATAGCTGCAACAAAGCTCTAATTGTTGTTAGGTAGATTCAGTTCTTTTAACAATTTTTTTTATTTATTTTTATTCTATAGCGGACAATGGAGCAGGGTGGGTCTCCTATATGGTAAGACAACACTGCCGCCCATGAACAACCGCGCCATAGTCCGCACATTGGTTGTGTTGCCGGCTTTTTACGCCGCTTCATCGGCACTTTTTAAGTGCCTCCGATATCCTCACTTATTCTGTGAAACACACTACAAGTACCGTTTTACGCTGAGTACTCTGTGAGCCCGTGGTATCACTTTGGACGAGCCGGCCCAATTAGTGCGTTAGCTTACGTTTCAGCAAGGCTTTCTCGTGTGAAAAAACATCTCAGTAAAGACTATTAAGGAGGTCAATTTCATTGATTTTTTGTATTATTTCTTAATTTTTATTAAATTCATCTCTTCATTCTGAACTCATCATCATCATCATTTCAGCCGTAAGACGTCCACTACTGGACATAGGCCTCTCTCTTGGACTTCCATGAATACCTGTAGGAGGCGACCTGCGTCTCTGAACTCGACGTCCGTAAAGACGCATATTAAAACAATGTACTATGTACTTATACTCGGAGATCATTATGCAGATTTTATGTTTTAACAATAATAAAATTATATTCTTTTGTGACTGAATTTGCGTCACTGTTTTAAGTAAAGAAAAGTGTTTAATTTAATATATTTAATTGTAATGTATTTAATAATTATATGTATAATTAAATATTTTAGGTATCCTAATTAATTTATCCAGTTACCCGAAACATACCAGTTCGTTAGTCAAAAATATTTATTTAATAGACGTAAAAACAATTTTTAAGTTTCTCACATTTATTGGTGTTAAAATTATGTTGCAGTAACTGGTTTTGCTTAAACGATGCATTATTGTTTGTTATGCTTCTAGAAGAATGATTATATCTAGAAATTGAGAGCAAGTAGAACTGCGGCAGTTAATATTAATTCCTATTAAGATTCAGAGCTTCCGAGAGCTAGCCGATCGGAAGCGAATTATTATGGGCTCAATGCGTTTCCGTCTCACAGCCTTCCTATAATACAGTGCAAAAAATACGAATCGTATTTTACCTACCGATAGGCGTAATTGGCTGCTTTCTCACAAAGTCTGGCTAACACATGGGTTAAAAGAAGTAGGTTATATATTCATTGCACTATTTCACATGTTTGTATGTGCATATCTGAGGCTAACCGTGGTTAGAAAGATTAATTATAGAGATGTATGTTCCTTCGGCATCTTCTATCGCATTTATAATGTTCTGAGGAATTGTTTGGTTGAATATCTAAACATCGAAACAGAATAGAAAGTCTCATCCCTATCACCTCGATGTTTGTAGCAATATAGCAGAGCGAAGGCAGTTAACTTTAAGCCATTTTGTTTCGCACACCACTATTTTGTGGAATCAGCTGCCTCCAGATGTAAATATTTCCAAAATCCAAACCAATACGACCTCAGGTTCTTCAAATTAGGATGTATTTATCTCTAAAATGCGGCAGCGCATCCGAGGCCCTGCAGTGGTTGGGTATGTCTATGGGCGGAAAACCGCTTATCCTAAATAAATTCATTTCCCTCCCGATTTTCATAAAAAATTTTTTAAATATATTTAAAAATAATCGATAAATAAAAAAACGATGCATAAAACTCAGTTTTAGTATAGTTTTTGTCCACGATTCACGTGGACAAATAAATAGCCTTAATAAAGTACTTTTTTCTATTATAAACTTGTAGTATAAAATCTAAAAGCAAAAACACGCAGCCTATAAATTGTGATCGTAACAAATCAATAACTTGCCAAGTTTTAATTAAATAATGTGGTTTAACCAATTCGGTATTCGGTTTCAGGTTTACTTTGATTTAGTTGTAACGCCACGGGACCAAATTAAACGTTCAAAAACGCCCTATTTCCTCAATATAAATCTTGTAGCGACATCTTAAGGTTAATTTCATGTGGCAATAAATCCTCTATGTCTGAGGGATCGTGCTTCTATTAACGAGTTGATACTTGTTGAGGCTATTTCAAAATACCTTACCGTAGAGTATCAATAACATACTTATGTACATTTTCGTTAGACAAAGCGTTAGCTCTGTAACGCAAGTGTTTCGTGAAAAATTACGAAGCAACCGTGTGAAGTTATGTGTCGAATGAAAGATCGTTTCTTATTAAAATCAGTGATTCAATCTGGTTCATCTATATATCAAGTTTCAGGTGCATAATGTAATATATATAGCTATAAAGTAATCGTAAGAATAGATGTTATAGCGTAAAGTTTCACACAGGCATTACAATCATGTCCCAAAACAGCAATGGCCAAAAAAAATGACAGATTTTACATAAAAAATAGACAATAGAACAAAATAAATTTTGTAAAACATTTTGTATGCTTAATCTTTGGCGTAAGTTATAGCAAAAGTTATATATAAGAAAAGAAATAAAAAACCACTCGCTCTGAAGAATATATAAAACACCTTTTAAGACTTCAAGATATTGAGGATTGCTTTCAAATCTTAATCAAGTATGAAGCTGTAACTCTTTCCAACTTCGAAACTAAAGCATAAAGATTTTACATATTCTCCGTTCTTAAGTTTATAAGGCTCACTTCTGATCTTTGATGGATAAGTTAAAATTATCTTATGCTCCTTTTAACGAGAATACTGGTAATGGATAAGTTTGCGCTCAGTTTCATTTAAATCATTAATAATTATAGTTTATATATATATATGTATGTTAAATATTTGTTTTAAGTCTATAGTGAACAACGTAGCAGGTGGGTTTTTATATGGTACACCGCCGCCTATGGACAAACGCGCCACAGTCCACGCATTCTTTGTGTTGCCGGCTTTTTAAGCCACTTAAACGGCATATTTAAAAGCCTGTGATATCCTCATTTAGTCAGAAAAACAATACAAGTACCGTGAACCCGTATTCTGTGAACCCGTGGTATCACTTCGGACGAGCCGGCCCATTCAGTGCATCCGCATATGCTTCATCATGGCTCTCCTACGGATTATACACATTAGTTATAGTTGGATATAGGTTTAAGTTTAGTCACTATTTTTTAATAAAATTGTGGACGCGGTAAACCATTTTAGCACCATAATTATAACAGATTATGAAGAAACGTAGAACTTCTTTTTGAATAAGCCTCCTCGAATAGGATCCTTCATTTTAAAACCTCTTTAGAGGCGTTCCAAATTTAAATTATAAAGTAATACTTTTATATCCTTAATTTGGTATAGATTTACCTTTTCGCTCTGTCCTTTTGTTACTAACCGCCGCCCTAACGCTAAGAACGTAATACTTACCTTCATATCTTTGCGAAGACAAAGCCTTAGCTGATGGTTCTATTCACGATTTTCTTTGTGTTTTCATTTTAATATTAGAAGAGGTTCTCGCTGGCAACATTCCCATATGCGGCGTTTGTATGCGGAAGATTTTTACAACTACGCAGATAAATGTAATTAATTCGTTGTATGTGGCATACTTGTTGCAGAGACACTCGTTGTGCTTCAAGGGCTTTCTGCGTCATTTACGCACAATTTATAAAACAGAAATGCTAACTGTAATCATAATAACTACGTGATACATATTATAAGCGGAAGTATATTTTTTATCTTTTAATAGGGAATTAGTTTGGGCTTGAAGTTCACGGTTTAATTATTTTCTGTATTGAATAAACTCAAGAACGCAATAGATTAGGAAGAGATAGACTTCTTTAAAGATGATATTTCAATGAAGGTAAACAGATTTATTATAACCCTAGCAGACACATGAAAACGATGCAAGCATTACTCAGTATGAGTTCGTCTTAAGTAGGGCAGAATGTTTAAAAGATTTTTAAGATTCGTTTAAGTTAACTTGTATGTTATATATTATAAATAAACCAACACAGGAAACATTTTGAAGTTTGGTTTGACGTCTTATTGAAGGAAAATGTAATAAAATACCGAATTACCTAGTCTTCTAATTAAAACTTTATTCTCCCGTATCTGAACTGAGACCGAATATGTTTCAAGTCTTTTGTAATACAACAAAACCAAGTAAAACCTAAGTGCGATGATCTGAAGCGTCAAAGGCAGGCTGCGCCCGCGCAGGTAGGTATGCGCTATTCCGAGACATGGTCACTGACCACAAGACCTTTCCTCGGGGTGACTGTACCACCATTGTATATTGACCCTTACGCTAAAGCCACTCATTAAAGGAACATGCGAGCTCTGTGAACTGGTTATGCCGACCAGCCGGCCTGGACCCATCTCGTTTTCTCGATTCCTAAATTGAAATAAAGAACGTCCTTCCTGACACGGCTCTTGTAAAACTGGCCGGCGTCGTGGCGTTTCTTTTTGTATCCCATATGTTTTCTGGTTATTTTTATGTCCTTGAATGTTCGCTGTGGTCTCGCCGGTATTTATAGGTTGCTCTTGAAGTGCGTTACAAAATCGGATGTTTTTCAATACTATACCTGGTTTTAGTTTTGAGACGAAATCCTATTTCCGCCGGTGTTATTTACACCAATAATATTTATTGTTGTCGAATAAAGTTTTAGTATTGTTAAAAATAATTATTTTTTATAACATGAAAATTCAATCTGTTCTGAGAGAACAGATTGAATTTTCATGTTATTTATCCCTATTTTCCCTATTTTCTATCGTATTAACCATTTATAGTATTTTTTATATATAATGTTATCTGTATGTACAATTATTGTTTTTTTTAAATAGTAACGGCGTTATCTTTTAGCCATAAACCGGCTCTCATTTTTATTTATACAATAGATTACGAAATAAAAATTGTAAAATTAAGTCTTTATTGTTATAGTCAATTTCATAATTTTATTTTGTCCTTTATGCACCAGTGATTTTATAACCATTTTTAAGTCTGAAACGTCTCTGTTAGGAAAATTTGGCTGTTACTCGCATAGGTTTTGTTTAATAATGTTTGTGTCGAATGAAACAGATGAACTGAGTAGAAGTTAACTATGGAAAGCCACAGTATGTACCACCACTCACATTGACATGCCTTTGTGTGTTGAATGGAGATTAATCAACTAGTTTTAGATAGAAATGTTAAGGATATTACAAAGCGTATGTGAGCGGAAACCATGACATTTCATGGCCTGCAGACGAACAAAAACTCTTCCACGAAAACCGTCTCCCGATATGACACGTGACCGGCCGAAATTCCTAAAGAAATCGAAATGTTCTCAAATCATAGCCTCCATTTTATATCAGACTATAAAAAAGTTTATTGTACGCGCGAATGTCAACTATATCCCATGAAGATATGTTTAAATTTCCAGTGGCGTTCGAAATAGAGCCTTAACGCAGACTGGGGTACCTTGCCCGACTGGTTTGAGACCTGTTCGATTTGTTTTGTTTCGAGCACTGACCATCGCAACAAAGGTCTTGGTTTTTTTACTCCATGCCCGGTAAGGACTAGGATAGCTATTTGATATACATTTTTTACCTGACAGTTTGTACTTCTATTCAGTGTATAAAAATGGCAACGGTAAAATCAATGTACTTACATAAACAGTGGTCAGAATAAGCATTCAATTTTTAATATCTTCATTTCTAATGCAAAGATTTCAGTAATCCGAATACCAACTCCGAATAATAATGAAAAATTTTAGAAACTCTAGACCGCTATATATTTATAAGTGATTTACCTTTTTAGATTACTAGATATCGTACTACTTACATATTAGATGTCTATATTTTTCTCGATTTTTATCTAATCAATAATATCAGATTATGGAAAATATAATACTCAGAATACTTGAAATGGTACTTGTACTATGTTTCGCAGAATGAGTGAGGATATCGGAGGCCCTTAAAAATGCCGCTTAAGTGGCGTAAAAAGCCGGCAACACAACCAAAGCGTGGGCTATCACGGTTGTCCATTGACGGCGATGTTCTTTTACCATATAAGAGACCCACCTGCTGCGTTATCCGATATATTATATAAAAAAAGGACAAAAATACCACAAGAATTAAATACGTCACATATATATCCAGTTGCAACATGTCAATAAATTCCCACCATTTTGTGAGTAATGCTGATTAAATATGTACGTTAATCATGCGAAGACGAAGAAAGACTTAGATTAACCTTTAATTGGCGCCAGTGCCTTTGATATTTTATTATAAGCGATAGCTAATATGAGCTTAGCTATAAGTCATCTCTGCTTCTATAATACACAATACTGATAATAATTTATAGGATTTGCAAAAAGCCTATACGATATTACATATTACACGATTTAGGGTCCGTTACTAAGGGTAGGCGTAAGTGCGTCGATTATTACACTGCAAGGATGCGTCACCCTAACTCTGTGCATAGTCTGAACGTGAATGTGAATAGAGAGAGAAAATCGTAAAAAGGCAAATTATCGAAACCATACAAAAGCAGCTTTTGCCTTAGCTTTGTTTGCTGCATCCATGAACGCAATAGGTAAAAAGGCCAAGAGAAGAATTTGAGTGGAACAATAGTTGAATTTAGAGAAAAGCAGTCACATATAAAAAAGACAATAGACAAACGCAATCAAACAAAGTCTCACAGCTCTAGCCATGGAATGACTCCCTGGTGTTTAACACTACGAGGAACTATTACACTGCTCTAAACTCTCGGCCCAAAAGTCCGTGAGGAGCTGTAAAGGCTTTTATCAACAGAGTTAGTCATTTAAAAAACGCTGTTCTAAATTACCCTGAACATTAGGTAGCACATTATGTAATAGGCCTATAAGTTTCGAAATAACTGAACAACATTGTAGTAAAAAAGGAAAAAACAGCTTCAATTTCGTCTTCAACTACCCGACACTAAATAAAAAGCAATATTGAAAACTGAACGTTTAGTTTGGTCCATTAATGACATATAGAATCTTATTAACCGAAGTACCCTCATTCAAAGGTGCGCCTGACGTTGACGCAGGTCAAACCCTAATCACCTCAGCAAGTCCTTATTTCTCTACAAAATGTTATATATAGTATAGGAAATTAAACGATTTATTTAAATTAATTTGGAAAATAGTTCCAATTCTATGTTATATTCAATAGTATGTTAAATGACATGAATCATTTTAAAAATATATTATTTCTTTTATATTTAATATTTTTCAATTCGTTCAATTATGATGATGTTTTGTTCGTTTGTAAATTCATTAATTAAATATACAATTAATTGGTTTGACCTCTGCATTATTAAAGACATCATTTATAATTTAGTTCAGAGAAATACAACTATTTAAACTTTAAAACACATTTAAAATTCTTTGTATTATTGTAATTATAATTCATGCTCCAGTCCAGCATAACATTACTCAAGGCTAAATCGATTTGGATAAAACTCAAAACTATATTTCGATATTAGTCATGGTACGTCCAAACTTGTTTTGTTATATTTATACATTATATCTAGTATTAAGCAGACTAAATAAAATAAACTAAATTTTAGGCGAATTTGTATAACAAATATCATTTTTGAGTTTCTCATGAAACTCCAGCTTATTATGTTTCTAAATTACTGTAGATGTTAGACGTGAACTAAAACACGTAGCCAGCCACGTCTTAAAACTGAAACATCAAACAGAAATTGGTATGTTTTTGTGAACACGAAATAATATTAAATTTATGATGTATCGAATGTAAACTCACAGGCTGAGAAGCCAAAGTTCTCCATTGAAGTTCACGACAAAAAAAGATTGGGAACATCTTGCACAGAGGCCGACCAGTTCTTGGAACGGAAGTGATTGAGGCCCGAACTATTCTGGGGGGCCTTGCTTTCCTATTTATACATCTGCTGTGTCATAGAATCGTGACTGTATTTTTATACTACGTATCGTGAGAACTACATGGCGTAGCTACTTGAGTATCTTTCCACCGCAACTGTCTAGTGCTTTAGACAGGTATTATAGATTTCGAAAGGTCGTTTCTTCAAAAACATCGTTTCTAACCTAGATGTGAGAGTAAAAAACTTTATACAACCAAAGATTTCTATAGTACTGAGTACTTCTACGTTATTACAGTGTAATGGCATTGTAACAGTTCTGAGAAAGGGACCTCCGTTGAATTCAATAACAAAGTTCGCCCCTGTTCATCTATATATGAGTCGGCCAAGTGTTCATATGCTCGTGAACACATTGCAATGTTTATGTTGTATATTTTTGGAGCGACCGTGTGTGCTGCCACGTGGGGTAACCACCGCGCTTTGCAGCAACATAAACAAATTTCATACGAGCCAATATGCACCGTATTGTCGACTAGTAGAGGCTATAACTGCACGAAAGGTAAACTTTTTCTTCTTTGATGACATGTTCTCTGATTGTTATGAACGTTATAGTTTTATTCTCAAAACCGTAGACTGGTAAGGATTTTTTGCGCTTTTAAGAGACGCAACGGTTTCTTATTTTTTAACTTATTTGTTTTATATTGGTCTTGGTTATTTGGTCGACATTTCTTGGCGATATTTATTTTCTTTTATCAATTCTCATTTACATAAAGCATTATAAAAGAAGATCAATGTTTAAATTCATTTCATTCACCCGAATAGGCAAACAGCTAATGGTATTAATTTTGAGTAGAATATGCTTCATATTATACCTGGAGTGTTTACGTAACTTCATATTTTTGAGATTAATTAATTTAGCTTATAACAAATGCGTTAAATTAGAAAAGATATCGCTCCTAATGAACCGGGATTTTATTTTATGCCAAATCTTTTACGGTTTTCCGGATAATGCTTTTGATTAGGGTGCCATAAAAATAATGAAGGCTTTGGAGTAAATTATAAAACAGAGGAAATTTGTGTGCTTCGGCGGAAAAGTTAAGTTATTATTTTTCTGTTTGGTTGTCACTTAGCGTGTTTTGATTTGAGTCAGATTGATGTTAGTATTTTTTTTATTCTTAAAATATCAATGCTTTATTCATCGAATTGTATCTATTTCACATAACAGAATATTTAACACAGGAAAAATATAAATAAAATGCCTCGCTTTCAATACGTATTTGAATGTTTACATTTCGTAAAATGAAACGATAGTTTTGATGATGAATGTTAATTTAGAAGTCGTCGGAAATCACGTCAAACATTGGTTCCTATTAAACGTTCTAGAAAAGTATCGAACATAGACGAATCCATCCAAACTTTGACACTACACAGTGAAATAGGAGCGCCCCAACATTGACCCGCGAAATGAGACCTTTTTTCTCATATTCGGAGAAAATATTATGTCGAAACGTGCTATTTTTTGCTGTTACATTTTGAATTATTTCTGTCTTGAAATAGCTCACAGATGACACCAATGCGAAGCGGCACTGTTTCAAATGATTACTATATGTCTCTTTTATGTAGGTACCTGTCATGTGATTAATACTGGTCTTATATAAATAATATTCTTCTATAAATAAGCCAAATATATGTTTATATATTGTGAAACTTAAATTAAAATTGAATTTTAACGAATTCATCCGTGGGAGAGCATATGTTGATGCATTAAATAGGTCTTCTCGTCTGAAATGATACAAACAGACAGTACGGTGTTACGCTGAGTGAGGCTCGTGAAATGGTACGGCTGAAGCGACGTCAAAGGCCAGAAACACAACCAAAGTGCGGATTGTCGATCGATTGTCCATGGGCGGCAGTGGACTCTTACCATATAGCAGAGCCATATGCTCCGTTGCCGCCTGTATACATTATAAAAAAATATTTATGAATATAATTTTCAATTCGTTTACATTTTTATGTCGATGGCCGTGATACAAGGAAAACTGTCTATTAAAAATATGAACAGGGAAACAAAGGATGTTACGAGGCTTTACTTTGTAATTTAAAACATCAAAGTTTCATAAATATTTTCTTAATAGCACTACGTAGTGTCGCTGAGAGCCGGTTTATCGGATCGTCTATTATACAGGAGTGAATTTAATAGGCGTTTTATTTTGTTACAGCTTTTGCTACACACGACATCGTTGCGGGAACGTCAAATATTATAATGCTCTTCGTAAAGATTCTATTTTACCATCCATCATACCATTCCGCTAGGTACTTAGTGATGGGCATAAAACCCAAAAGGAATATACCCAGGTTTTCTAATTGCGCCGGCTCGTCCAAAGTGATACCACGGGCTCATAGAATACTTCGCGTGAAATGGTTGTACTTGAAACGGTGCGTTTACTATGTTTCGCTGAGTGGGTGAGACCCTTAAAAATGCCACTTATATGGCGTAAAAAGCCGTCAATACAACCAAAGTACGGATTGAGGCGCGGTTGTCAATGGGAAATGTATTCTCTTACTATAAGAAAGACCCACCTGCTCATTGCCCACTATACCATTAAAAAAAAACTGGGCATTTATTTGAGATTTTTTTTCTCCGACGATTTTTTTCAAAGATTTGCCAAAGATTGTTTTTCCAATAGACGGGTATGTTCTTTATTTAACATAATTATCAAACAGTTTTTTTACAAAATCAATTATCAACACAAAATAATTAATATTTATTTTTAATTGTAGAACAAATGCAGTGAAAAATAGGTTGTACATAGAGATTGTGAGTTTTTGCGTTCAAATACAAGTGAATGGTTTTGTAATGTATTATAAAAAATTACGCTTTTTGAAGAACGGTATCGTATTAAAAAGCACAAGGAGAAGGATATGGGCTGAGCGTATTTTTGCTGGTCCCAGTGCGGATTAATTGTACATAAGACAGAATGTAATTAAGGTTTCAATGTAATTAACATTGAAGTAGTAAATAATCGCGTCTAAAACACCTTTTGAGTACTTAAAATTCCTCTCACGAAACAAAGTATTTAACGGTTTACCGAATAATTAATTTCCATTCGAAACGAAAAAGTTTTTCCTTCGAATGATAGCTGCTTCAATTGGAGGAGGCGGCCGGGAATTTTATTTAAGAGGCAGAGAATGAGATGGCTTGGCTCGTGGTTGTGACAACGATTTAAGGGAGCGGGTGATTTTTATGCTGATGTTGATAGATATTGGGCGTTGATCGAAGATTCTTTGTCTTACATTGATCGCTATGGATTGACTTGAGGACCTGATTCAGTAGATTACCGGGGAATCAATTAACCACAACTTATAAAATTTTCCTGATTTGCAAAAATATTTAAGAAATTTCAAGTAAAGCAAAGTATATAATGCGATATATGTCTAAAAGGTAACAATACTTTGCTTCTACAATGATTATTATCAGGTAAAAGAACCAATGATTATTTCTATATATATACTTTATATGTATACATTCATAGTTTTTAAAAATTTCTGTTAAATTAAATACGTTGGATATAAAGTTAGGTAGTCACCCTACCAATACACTTTAGGCTCACCGCAGACTTGGGGATTGCAAATGAATTATTAATGCGTACATTCATATAAACCTCGCCATTTTCTCGTTGTACCTTAAATTTTAGTTTTTACGGTTGCCGCTCATACTAAAACTAACGTTATACGCTTTTTAATCCTATATTTCTTTGGACGTTTATTTAACTTGACACGTCCACAAGTTTCTTCATTATTTACACGTATTGACCTCATTATTTTTCTTTAGAATTTTTTGTGTATAATTCTTAAAGAACTAAGTACATTTTGCTCTCTCATCATTCTAGAACATTCCATTTATAGAAATCCACTGCAATGTAATAAAAAGGCACTAAAAATCAGAAAGGATATAGATAGTAGTAAATACGTGGTGCTACAAAAATAGAAAGTCTAATATTAATATCGTAAAAGACCATTAAGCTACAAAATACAAGAAGAAAAATTACAGTATAGTTTAGGGAAGGCTCAAATTGATTTTTAATTGCAGCCAATGATGTGTTTTGACTTTTGATGGCTCACAGGAAGTGAGTGTAAAATATATACCTGTCTATATGTTAATAATAAAAGTGATACATTTATAGCTTAAAGGTTTTATGGTTTTTTTATTGTTTTTTTAATCGTTTATGAATTCAATTAATACTGAATACTAATGGTTATTAAGTTTAAGATGTTTATGGCAATTTATTCTAGTTTTTCTCGATTTTAGTATTTTGTGTTCCATTCGTTGTATACGTATGGTAATATACCTAATTAGTAAGTACGATTTTTGTTTAAATTAGACTCATTAAAATATTAATCTGAAACTAAATTTTTATTTTTATTACTTAACTGACCCGGCAAACGTTGTTTTTCCTTACAAATATAGAATTCTTGGACATTTTATAGGCATTATAAATCTCACAATTTTATTCTAGAAATAAATGATACTCTTATATCTCTCATCATTAAGGCAAAAAGATTTTTCGTGATGGACGGAATGTAGCCTATGTTACTAACAAAATATAACGTAGCTTTCTATAGGTAAAAAAAAATTACAATTTCATAAATACTGGTAATATATGGTAATAATAATAATGGTAATGATACAGGTAAACCGTTCTACAAAAAAAACAAGATTAGCTGTCGACAGTTTAAACAAATCGTTATAAAACACTCAATAGCAATCCTCCCATTTGAATTCGAGTTATGTCAACGCCATCTGTTGAGCCATTGTCAAACCACCCTCTGTGAAGCTCGATGAAGCATTTTGCATTTTACGACCCGGCATCAAAGTCGATTTCAGCTTCATACTCACCGCCCGTATCGCTAAAACACTTGCCCGTATGTAGTGTAGTCACAATCACTAGGAGACTATTTTCTGCCCTATTGACACGGGTTCATAGTAACCTATTCACAGTTATTGAAGAAAATTAAAAAAAAAAGTGTTTTATGAGATGCTCAGTAGTGCCGCAAACGGGTTACTGTCGGTTTAAAGCATTGAACTGACCGGTGAACTGATTCTGTTGCTTCTTAACCTGAGTTGATCGTTGTTTTATAATTTTAATTGCCCTAGAAGGCTTCTGTGAGAGAACTCACCCCAAATTAATATCCAGGGAGCGAGTACGAACCCAGCCCTTATATATTAAGACTCAATTTGATAGGGTTTTGACACGAACGTGTTTGTTAATTAAACAATCTAAATTCAACGAACATTACTTACAGATCGCTTGGTCCCCATACTCTCTTGGGAGGTAATTTATATGATTACTAGCCTCTGACCGCGGTTTCGTCGTTCAATTCCTTACAAAGCTGCTGTTTTTTGCAAAACCTTACAAAATGTAAATGATGATTCTCTGTATTACAGCTTTTATGAATGTCATTATTATACTCTTCGATATAATTAATTGTAATTATTATGAATAAAGAAAAACATTGCGTGGAAAAATCGCTCATTAAAAATATTGTCTTTCATTATTATATGAAAATAAAGTAAAAAAAATATGTGTAAGCGGCATAATATAATTTCGATATTATGTTATCATTATCTCTGATGTTATTGTTGCTTAAAATAAACATAAATTTATTAATTACTTGAAAATGTTGAGCATATAAAGGTCTTATTTCGAAATGAATAGAGTTTTAGACAGTTGATTGCAGTATCATTGACATTTAATATTAATAAGCACAGTGTATTTGTCTATAGCTATTTCCTTTGGTGAGAACAAATTTTATTATTCTATAGCCGGTAATGGAGCAGGCGGGTTTTCTATACGGTAAGAGACCACAACCGCGCCCCAATCCGCGCTTTGGTTGTGATGCCGGCGTTTTATGCAGCTTATCTTCATTCAGCGAAATTGTACAAGCACTATGTCACTCTGGTATATTGTGTATTTGCTGACGCTTCGGCCGGCACAATTAGTGTGGCAACCATGACTCTCGCCCGGTCACTAGCCAAGCCCTTACAAAGGCTGAATAAATTATAATTTTTAATCGGATCAGGGGTCGAATCCAATACCGATCGCGTTGTGATAGGCTTAGTACACACTAAATTACGTAGATAAATGGTATAAATTTATCTATCTGTTCGTAATAAAGTAGACTTATCATACGGATTTCGAATATTAATGATATCATAGTTAATTCCGCGTGTGTAATACAAACTACAGTCGCACTTCGGAATGTCTTCAGAAGAGATTTTGTGAAATCGGCTTGATTTTTCCGAAAGTTTTACCGTTTTACAAACACCAAGTATGATAAGTGTGTAGGTACTAGGTACCCTCAATATTTGGAAACATCTTTCATTGCAGTAGTACTTTATATAATTCGCTATTACAAAACATCGTCAGGGTAAATAATCAATGAAGATTTTGACATGGCAGCATGTGATTTAGTATTCAATTAAAGAATATCCATCACGAAATATCCACTTACGTAGGTATCTTTGCTTGTTAATTTTGTTCCTTAATTGTTGCACATTTAGGGTTAAATTGAAATGTGTAGAACATGCACAAAACAGGGCGTACGCCATTTGGGTTGACGCTTTTAAAATATTAATTAATTAATTAAAAGACATTACGTTTTATTGTGTCGTTCTGCTTTATTTATAGGAAATGATGTTTCCTTTAAGGGTTTTGTATAATTTTCGACTGCTTTCAACAAAATTTTAGCAAAATATTACATCGTCGCTGGGTTTATCTGTAGCTAGATAAAATTTGAATTATTAAATTTTTAGCTTAACTCTTAACTTAATTTGTAAATATACAATTGCTTAATATTATTTGAGATAATTTTATTTTAATTTGTTTGAATAATTCGACGTAATTATTTATAACCCGGGCGCCATTGACCAGTGGGTTCAAACACTGTGCAATGCTTGTCATTTTAACTTTAAGAGTATATATTATTTCCAATATTCAAAATAGATTGAATTAAGAATATAACCAGGCGTGCAAAAGAAGAGCGTAGGTTAGCCAAACAGGTTTCTCACCGTTTGAACTCATTAGCCGCTGGCAGACTAACTCTGTTACAGTCGTTCAAACCTATTAGTCTAGTTGTATTTTACTTGCACCTCGCAAGTTTCTAATGAAGTGTACTCCGAGTGCTCAGTTCGATCGATTCGTTAATTAATCCTACATGTGATAAAACTTTATCTTTGTACCATTTCTACGTTCCACCTCTAGGCAATATATTTCTTTTGTCTGTGTTCGCGCAGTGCTCGAAATTCAATCAAATTTGAAGTGAATTCGTAACGTTTAAAATTTGCATATAGATGTTGTCATCTTCGTAAAAAGGTTTGCCTAATCTTTTGTTACCATACCAGCCACAGATAATAATTTGATGTGGTTTTGTTATGAAAGTAGGTACAGACAGATGGATATCATCCCATAACTAACTTCAAGTATACAAGATACACAATTGAACCAGCGAAATCATATCATGTTGATGGGTAAGATAAATTTGTGAGACCTTATTTGTTGCTTTTGTTTACCAAAACCGCCATTGGCTTAAGTTAGACATAGATAAATTTTCCTGTGAACCTTGCCGAACATCTTTATATTGTGTCATTCTTTCACTCTTATTCAAGTAACTTCCTAAGAAACAAAGAAATTTACATGTTTGTGTGCTTACAAATAATTTTTATGGTAACACAAGTCCAATCTCTTCCAGTCAAAGTGTTGCGCGACCAACTATGTAATAGCACTACCAGTACAAGCTTCTAATTCAAGTCACGAAATACAATTTGTAGCAAATCAAATCGTGTCAACTTTATACGAGTTGTTTTGCATCTAAATGAAGACACTAGCGTTAGCTTGTACGAGTTAGTCCTTTAATTAAGCTGTAAGCGACTTAAGCGCTAAATGGTCAGGTGCTCCTAAAAGGGGACCTCTTATTTGCATATTTGCTTTGTCTACCGTGTTAGGCGATGATATTTGAGGTCTGTTTTTGTTTAATTACTACGAAATTTCTTCATACACGTCCGTTTTCTAACAAAGGTTGTGTTATGCAAATATACTTATAAAGGTACTCTTGTAATGGTTCAGAATAGTCAACGACGTTGAAATCACGTTCATACTGATATAAGGTACATAGTTCTTGATAATGTATAACTTTCAAGAGCTGTATCTTATGTGTATAAGTTATAACAGTACGTATGTAGCTGTTAACTTCTAGAACATATATTTTGATAATTTGCAAATGTGTATTTATCCATGGGAGAGCGATGCTGAATAAAATGGTAGTAGTAATTGAGCCAGCTATTCCGAAGTGATATAACGGGCTCACAGAATATTCAGCGTGAAACGGTACTTGTACTGTGTTTCGCTGAGTGAGTAAGGATATCGGAGGCCATTAAAATTGCATATAAAAGCTGCCATTACAACCAATGCTCGGACTGAGGTGCGGTTGTTCTTGGGCAGCGGTATATATATTATATACATATTATCATACAGGAGACACCCACCTGCTCCGTTGTCCGTTATATAATAAAAAAATGTAAAAGAAAATTCTAAACTACGGATTTGGTTTAGATGTACATCTATATTTACATAACTGAATAATTGTCACGTATTTTGAAGTTTCTCGAAAATTAATCATGATTTGATTCATTTTAACTTAAGTACAGTTTATGTGTCAATGTTGTGCAATATTGTTTTTGAAGCCGTCATCTATGTATTACCTACTTAATAAATGACGTCGTAATACCATTTCATAGTGTAGCGGACAAAGGAGCAGAGGTGGGTCTCCTTTATGGTAAAAGAACAACGACGCCCATCATCAACCTCTCTACAGCCCGCGATTTGGTTGTATTGCCCGTTTTTTACGCCACTTTGAGCGGAATTTTTAAGAACCTCCGATATCCTCACTCTGCAAAACACAGTACAAGTGCCATTTCACGCTAAGTATTATGTGTGACCGTGGTGTCACTTCGGACGAGCATGGCCAATTAGTGCTTCAGCATGGGTCTCCCACGGATGAAAATTTTAATTTGAATTCTTGAGATTTAAAAAAATAGTAGATTTAGAAACAAGAAATATTGTCAATTATTTTCATGCGTTTTTGTTAAGTCTAAGCCACTTAGGTGGGTTTTAAATATAGGAAGTGTTTAACCATATTTGAATGAACAGATATGAAGGAAGTGGGACGGATAATTTATGAGGCTGTCCACTTTGAAATCGTTTGAGAGATGCCAGTTGCAAGCGGAAAGGACGGCGTTTACATTCTCAAAGGGAATCCTAAATTATCCCAAGTCCTAAGAACCACTTGAGGCGTATAAGGTGATACTCCAGTACCGTGGTCGTCAATGGAAGTTGAGCATTATTTTTGCGGCCCGCGACAGTGGAAATCACAGTACAATTACAACAATAACCGACTTTGTGTAGGAATCCGACGGTTATCATGTAAATTGGTTTGATAGTTTGAGTTGTAGAGACGTAAAACACATACAGACACACTTTCGCGTTTATAAGATTAAAAGTACTAGTGTAGTTTTGTATCTTGAGGTTATTTTCAAGTCGATTAAATTTTGTTTTCCACAAAATAATAGATGCTTTAGTAATTCAATTCATTGGGCGTGATTTTCTTCGTGTTGGTTCAGTAGATCTTATGGTACAAGTTGTATGATAAACGAAAGAATAGCCAGACTCTTCCATGCCGAACGAGCTTTTGAATTTAACAAATCGTTTAATTGTTACGGCCATTCATGGTGATGCGTGGGCTAAAATAAGCTCAACTTCATATTTCGACCCTCCACCGATTTCACACTCCGATGTATCGATTATGTTCTAAATTAGTCGATGTCGAAACCTCTTAATAAACCAACCTTTTGTATCGATGTTCTTAATTTAGTATTAACCACCACCTACGGTCCCAATTAACTAAAGAAAATTAAACTAACCTTCATCTATTACACTGTCTTCATCGAATAATACAGATATCATCTCTATATTTATCGTTCCACAACTGTGCGTTTATTAGGACTTTTGTGCCGCGCTGCAAACCTAAGGAATGCCTAAAAGGATATTTCCAAAGACCTTAAAAAATAGCGTACCTATCCTTAAAAGGCCGGCAACACTCACGCGGCCTTGTAGAAACTGGGGTTATCCATTGCCGGAGTACCGCTTATTCTAGTTGGACATCTTGATCATTTCCTCTCCAATTTTCATATGTTCTAATTTAAAAATGGTTTTTTTTATTACGAAACCGTATACCTTATATAGAATACTAACGCTCTGGATCTCTGAGTAAGGAATCAAGCAATTTCTAGGTACTAAGGTGCCTTTGCTTGTGCCGATGCTCTGGAGCAGCTTAGAAACAATAGAGCTCCGGGTGAAGACGGAATCACAGCGGAAATTCTGCGAGCGGGTGGTAAACCGATACTTTTAGTCCTCCAGAGGCTGTTCGATTCCGTCATCCACCATGGTGTCACACCGGAGGCTTGGA
>DWCF01001005.1:0-35319 GCA_018230265.1 Delias oraia
CAATCGTGTATCGAGTTTTGATTTGCAACCCTAGGAGACGTTTATCACAAACCCCTCCGACACATTCAATTAGCAAAATCTCGACCTACCCCGCTCGTCTCATTATACATTCAGGTATAATTGTTGTACGTGGGGGTAACGTTAATATATTTAAATCCTTTTTTAATGTTCAGTCTTGGCTTTGGCAAACGAATGTGAATATTTTACAATCTAACATTCAAGAACTAATCGCAAGTTGATAATAATAAGATATTTAATTTACTTTTTCACCCGTAGCAGATCCACGCTGAAGCATATGCTGACGTACAAATTGGGCCGGCTCGCCAGAATACTAAGCATGAATTGGTAGTTGTACTTGAAACGGTGCTTCTACTGTGTTTCGCTGAGTGAGTGAGGATATCGGAGACTCTTAAAAATGCCGCGTTGATTCCACTTTACACATACGGCCCCTAATAATTTTTAAAAAAGCACAGCCAAGTTTCTCCACACCCAACTGGTCGTATCTCATCATACCGAAAATTAATAGGATCATAGATATATTAGTTGATAAAGAGCAACTACGCTATGTTGTGTAAAATATCTAGCGACAGGAGATAGGTATTTAATATAAGCCAATATTAATGAGGCGATAATAAATTGTAGTTCCAACCGAGTTCATTCAAACGTTGCTTCCTAAGCAAAATACGAGTCCTTTCAACGGACCGGAGTTAGGAGGAATTGGGGGAAATACGGCGACTTATTCACAAGTTGGTAACCCGGTCACGTTAGCTGAACGGTCACGTGCCGATAGGGGCTTCGGACTGACACATTTTATAGGCGCATTATGAAAGTTTGCAAAATTTGACTAGGTAGCTCTGGATAGGTTTGTTTTTTTCTATGAAAATAAAGGCATATCAAACTGGAACTAGAAGGCTTACGTAGGATAACCGGTCCTCCGCTTATGGACACGCCCACCCCTAGCAGGATCGCGGGTGCGTTGCCGGCATTCTAGAGATTGGTACGCTCAAGGTGTTTAAGTCGTATTTGTTTGGGAATACCTCTGTAGGCAGCTGTTGTCACAGAGACGTGGTGCACGGAACAAAATGCCTTTAATAACGCTCAGTTGTGGAATGACAACCACCAAGGGGATAGCAATGAAACGTAATATCCTGATTCGATTTTCGATGATGAAGTTCAGCTGCATGTATTATTAATCAAATGTTATTTTAGTAGAACTTCAGATTTGCTTATTTGCGAGGGCGTCTTCACATGTTGACCCATACATAATATTAAAGTTATACGTACTTGCTAAATGTAAAACTTTGTTATTTTCTTAAGAGCAATTTTGAAACCGTAACATATCCGCATATAACTGTTACGGAGGTAACAGGTGTTTTACCTTATGCTGCCAGTTTGAGGGATATGAATTTATATGGTACCATTGCTTGGTACATAAAAAGATCGTACCTGCTGCTAAATCAAATAGAAGATTTAACTGCTTACTCTAAGGTATTAATTTTTTTTTTATTTATTGAGCTTCTTAATAACATGCACGTCTAAACGATAGAATATCAATCTTTAGGCTTTATTAAGATCAGAGTAGCAGCCTACAGTCCGATTCTACGAAAATTTATAAGAGAGACTTTATTTTCCGGTGGCACAGTTTCAGGGCCACGACCTACTTTTTATCAGTATTTTACGGATTCAAAATATCCCTAGAGTCGCTTCCCGGCCCCAGAATCCAACAATAAATTTGATCGCGTTATCGTAACGTGTGGGCTAGTGGACGTCCTGTATACTGGCAGTATTTCGGTAATGGATGTTATACAGCGTGGACAATAAATATCCGCTACAGGGCGGGCCAGGACGATGCGCTGATAGGGCGTTTTTGTTCAATGATGCAAGGCATGAGTGATTGCGGTTTATTCTTAAAATTTATTAACGATTTTGTTATATACTTTTGTTTCACTTAATTTAATTTTATATATAAAAAATTTAATATATATTCTATGCTTAAGCTATATATTTTTTTTGGTAAATAACTAACCACAAGAATGTTTTTAAAAGGTAAAAACATTTTTACCTTTTCGGTTAATTTATGATAACTGAGCCTACTATGAATATAAATATACTGATTTTTTGGCGAATAAAACCTTATATTAATAGATGTGTAGCTGACTTTTTTTATACCACACGCAAATATTTTAGCTCTCGTAATTCAGTTAGTGGGAGAACAAGAACAAGACGTCTGTTCACAGTAAATAAGCCGCTATGTGCATAGTAATAGGAGGTAGTGTTGTTAAATTCTTCGAATTACATATCTTGGACACAAAGCATGATCTTGGTTGTCTTCTTCGTTTAAAATGCTAATGTCTTAACAAATTTTGTTTACAGCATCACAACCAATAATAATCTTAAAGGTATTTTATTAAATTATAATTTAATTATTGAAGTTTATGTTCTAAGTACCAGACGTTAGACTCAAATCTGTCGTCATATCAAACTTCAAGTTTGTTTAAGTTCAAAATTCCACAGGATGTTTCTATAAAATTTAATATTATGTTCAAAAGCACACACCAAAGAAAAATATACCTACATATACGAAAAACTTAGCCTAAATCAATTTTTTTATATTCAATTGTTTCCGTGTTGATTTAAAACATTAAATTGTTAATTTAAATGTATTTAAATTAGTTTTAATACTATTAAATGATCAGTCTTTAAATATATCCTGTTACACTGAATGCATACGGTATATGCAAGTGTTAAGTGACGCTAATACCGTCAATTAGTTTATTTACGTTTTTATTCACACAGTGTGAAGTTTTCTTAGTCAGCAATACAAATATTAAATATTATTGTTAGGATTATGGAAGAAGTATGTATATTCTTCTCAAAAGATTCAGTAAATATGTTGATTATTTCATTCACTGATTGCTTGTTATAAAATATATTATTAATTGTTTTGTGTCTTTAAAAAAATATGCCGAGCGGTCTCGATTATACATTATAAAGTTTGTGGTCTTTGGAAGGGTAGTGGTGTGGTCTTGATAGTAGCCGGGCAAGTGTCTTAACACTGTGTTGTGTGTGTAACATGCTGAAGCATATGCTAACAATAAATAAATATTTAAAAAAAATCCAAAAATACCAAGAATAATGAATTCAACTTCGATTCTGCAGTTCGGTTTATTGTAGGTAAACTGGCCAGAAATCGTAGAATTTCGATAATAAAACATATTTTAGTAATATTTAAGTTAAAATTAATATACTATATATCTCGAAACTGTACTTTTAGTTACATTTTATGTTTAAATTATCTCTCTGGATCGGGTAACTATCTCGATTGTTCTACCTTTGAATCGTTGAAATCAAAATAGAAATTCCTCAACATCAGGATTCATTGCTAATTTAAGCCACAAAACTAAAAAAAAACACTGCCTTTCTCCGCTCTGACATTATTTCACTTCAAACTTATCTCCAATCAGTTCTAAGCTTATTTAAATGCTTCTTGCAGATGGTTTTGATTCGTATGCCCACGTGTGAAGGGTGGTTTTTGTCGAAAACAGTTTGGTTAAAAGGTAATGTACCAAACATGTCTTTGGTTAAATTAGGCGGCTTACTGCAGATGTCAGTAGGTGAATAAATATAGCGTTTCAGTATTGTGTGAGTTGTAGCGTTTATTGTATCGAAAAATTGAATAGGTTTAAGCGTTAAGATCCCTAATACTCTTAATAAATATTTGTTAAAGTGAATTCGTCAATACCATACGTACCCGGTATTACATTTTCTCAATTATGTCGTTTATTCATACAACTTAATGTTAAGTAACTTTTATATTTTATATTTAATGAATTACTCTGGGTTTTTTATATGAACGATGGCAAACGAGCAGGAGGCTTATCTAAGGCAAGCGGCCCTCCGGCCATGGATACCCCTAGACCTTGCAGAGCCGCGGGTGCGTTGCCGGCTACGCTTTAGGTCCCCAAGTAGTCAGTAAGATCAAGTGTTTTGGAAGGTTAGCTTTCCGCTGAGATTTTATCGCCTCCACAGCAACCACACCTTCAACACGTGTGCACTATCTATAATGAATAATGATGAATGTGCAACAAAATAAGTTTATTCGTCTGCAGTTGGCGTCCGATGATATATTCCATGTGGTTGGAAGGCAATGACGTGATTTATTTCTATTGTTTGTTTTATGTACGAATTTAATGTTTGTCGTTGGATCGATCGTAAAGCTCTTATAACGACATTCATTAATGAATAAAGTTGATGAGTTATTTGTATAAAAAAATTCATACGAATATATGTCGTGTAACTTTGATTATGGGCTATTTTCTGCAACTAGACGTCTCAGCGCCTTTTTTGCGTGTGGGTTGGTGTAATAGCCACCCTAGCTCTCCAAGAAACTTCAGCAGCCCTTGCGGATTGCGTGCGATCTGGGATAGCGACTGCGAAGTCACGTGTTGTTGTGCCCTGTTCGTTGCAACTCCTGTAAGCTCTAAAAGGAAATGAGCTGGTTTTACGTCCTCCTCCACGCACGCTCTGCATATGGGGCTTTACTAGTAATTGTACACCTAAATCGACTTGTAAAAATGCCTTATGGGGCCTATTTGAATTAAAGATTAGTCTTTTTATTGTTTTTTCTAATAAGATTTAGTTTAGTAGTCGTTATGTATACTAATTATGTATTGTCTGCATTTCTATGGCTTTGTTTACGACAAAAAGTCGAGAGCAGTGTGGCTGTGAGCAAACAAAGATGAATGTCCATCGAAATAAGATATACGGCTGTGCTGCATTCGACGATATGCACCGTATTAGTTCCACGTGCGGCAATGCCGTGATTGAAATATTGTCTGGCGGCAGCTGTGCACACATTGACATCAATATTAGAGAACAGACTGATGCCTACGGTTCTGCTCGCTGTGTTCCGAGTTGAATCATGCTTGAGACGACGCTTTCACTCGCTTTTATTTTATGGATTTATGCATATTCCTTTAGATCAGTGTTCCGTAAACTTTTTGTGTTTAAGGTACATCTAGGAAAAGGTAATTTTTTAAAGATACACCATAAACAAACAAAAGAAATCTTATGTAATTATCAATTAACATTTATTAAGTACCAAAACAATGTACCAAATATCTCCCGTGGGAGAGCCATGCTAAAGCATATGCTGACGCACTAATTGAGCCAGCTAGTCCGAAGTAGATACAACGAGCTCACAGAATACTTAGCGTGAAACGGAACTTTTACTGTGTTTTGCAGAGTGAGTGACCATATCGGAGCCCCTTAAGTGCTGCTTAAGTGTAAAAACCGGCAACACAACCAATGCGCGGCAACAAACCGGACTGTGGCGCGGTTGTTCATGGTCGTCGGTGCTCTCTTACCATATAGGAGACCCACCTGCTCTGTTGGCCGTTATAAATTTAAAAAAAATGAAACAAAAACCTCTCGCTCGTGCGCTCGTGCGAATATATACATCATTACATGTATACTTAAATATTTTCTTACTATTATTTGTTTCTTATAAGTTTATAAGATAATCTTATTTTTCCGAGGCACACTAAATAACCACCAAGGTAAGCCAGTGTACGGAGGTACTCACTTTGCGAAACATTATTCATATTAAATACAATTACTGTTTAGCTTGCGCTTAAAAAGCTTGAGTAGCGCAATTGTCCATGGGCGATTTTACAATCAAGTTTAGCCTATCCCGGTATATAATAAAAATAACAATATTATGTGTTAGATATATAAATTAACAATTAGATCTAGCCATAAAAACAAAAAACTTAAACAGGACAGTAACCTGGCTAGAATCACTCAAATATTTTATGTTCAGCAAATTTCGATGCAAATGCAGCCTTTCAAGGACAGAAGTATACCTTTTGTCCTTCAAAAAGTTTGATATTCCGTGTTCATTAAGCGAATCCATATGAACCAGTTAATAATCTACAATAGATGGTAAAATTTTGCACGAAGCACTGTGGTATTCGTATCGCCTGGGGCCACCGACTGCACCTGCCCATGAGATATTACAGCACCGACCAGCAGAATTATGGCTACGTACGTTGCGCCCGCGGCTTGCCTTGTGAGTATGAAATCATTTATTTGCTGGCACTAGGGATTCGCTATTGCCGTTACGGTTGTGATCTATCGGTCGAATCAGGCAGGAATTGTACGTATATTTCTTCATTCTGTTCGGCATTTCTTCTGTGTCGGCAGGCTGTAGACCTCGCATTATTGTCTTAAGCGTATAAATATGTAGGTAGGGATTGCGTTTAAATTACATTCGCTGGGTTAACTACATATTGAAGCTATGAGAGTGAAGTTTTCTTTAGTTTAAATGAAAATGTAACTGTTCTCAATATCCATTAAAACCACCAGAAATGAATGAAAACTGATCTCTTACCTTGAAAGTTGTGAGGCTGACATCCGCCACCGGATACCGCTGGGGCCGAGGTGCAACTATCAGCTTACGGTGTTCGTTTCACAACTCTGTATCATGTTATGGGAGTTTTTGTGGGAAGATCTTACTAATCTGAGATTTACTTACACTTGCCCAAACAACCCTACATATACAATAATCTCGTGAAGAAATAAGGGTTTCAGGTTCCATTTAAATACAGTTTTTCAGACTATTAGGAAAATCTTACGATAAATAGAGGTATAACTTTCATTGGAAACTAGCTGAGCTGACAGACATTATCAAACTAAATATGTACTATGTAATAAATTATTACAGTTAAATATGTAAATAACTGACTGTCATTTAAATGTTTTTAAATGTTATAAAATTATATTTCAAAAGAGTAAATTGTCAGACAAGAAGGTGACATTAACAAGTAATTGATTAAAGGCCATGCCGTTTCTTAGTTTTATAAGGTTCTGCGAAACTATTTAGTTTTTTTCATTTTGTAAGAACCATTTAACAATAACAAACAAAACGAAGAAGGCTGTTTGTGAGCTTAGAACTGTTAAGTGTTTTTATTATTAAAACCTCGGTTTATGTACACTATAACTTTTTTTAATCTTATGGTGGACAACGGAGCAGGTGGATTTCAAATATGGTAAGAGAACTCCACCCCCATGGGCAACCGCGCCACAGTCCGAGCATTGTTTGTCGTATTGGTGGGTTTTTACGCCGCTTAAGCAGCATTTTTCAGAGCCTCCGATATCCCACAACAAAAACGCAGTAGAAGTACTGTTTCAAGCAAAGCTACCGTTTCACGCTAAGTATTCTGTATCACTGTGGACGAGCCGGCCCAATTAGTGCATCAGCATATGCTTCAGCATGGCTCTCGCGCGGGTGAGACAGTATTAAGACACTCGCCCGGCCACTGTCAAGCCCTTCCAGAGATCGAAGAAATTATAAATTAAATTATAATTGTCCAGACCGGGATTCGAACCCGGTACCTCTCGGATTTATGAAACCACTTAGCTACGAGGCTCTCAAAAACTTCACTCTTTATTATCTCCTGATGAAGCTATAAGTTCCATCCGGTTGTGTATAAGAAGCCCTTCGATTTTGTTGTAAGGTTTCATCGTGGTATGCAACGGATAAGATTACTTGGATAACAGCGTTCAGTTTATGTTATATCGTCATTGCAACGACCAGTAAAAGCTTTGAGCACTTTTTCGATGAACAATACAGCATGCGACTACTTAATTTTAGCTTGAGGTTTTTATAATGGCTCAAAATTAAAACAACAACGAACAAAAAGTCTTAATTAAATGGTTATTATACATCCAGTAGAATTTCCTAAAGCCGCGGGAGGCAGAATATCGACTCATATTTTAATTACCAACATATAAAAGCATAAAAAGCTATAAAATATTTACATTCACACTTCACCCCCGAGACCTAAGTCGATATCATAGAAATTTTATCCCTAAATACACGTAGCGTGGAGTACAAGACGGTCTGAAGACTTTTGTATGATTAGTGCAGGCATTTTCGGCGTAACTTTCGCGTCACGAGCCAAAGATGTGTTTGTTCGCTTACAATAAGACTGATATTCCAAACGCCGATGGTGGTGCTAAAAGGATTAAAGTATAAACGACTTTAAGAACATTTGACAAGATTGGCTTTAAAGAAATAATGGTCTTCATAATATAAGATTTGGTAATGCGGGTTGAATGAATACCTCTAGGAATAAACAAGCTTTTCTGATGAAAGGAGGATTTAGTTAAAACAAATTAATAATCAACACGGTTTTGGTGCGATATTTGTTTTTATAAAGCACTCTTAAAACGACAGGTATAGTAATAATGTCTGATATACGCGATGTGCGCTAAAGTCCCACTCCACAACGGCCCGTTAAACGCAACCCGTTAGTCTCGAGTAGCACTACACTGTCGGGGGTAGGTTTTATTGTCCCAGGGCTGCCTCTCGCCGCCTAGTACTATTATACTGTAGCGCAGCTGTTAATAGCTGAATGATGCTACTTTATTTGTGTCGGGATCGCTGAAAGCTTAAGGCGTCATCAGCTTGACTCACTTGACTTATAGTTCTATATCCACTGGGTGGGGCCAAGGGCGTCCACTGAACTCCGCCGTTTCACCCTATTGTGGGCCTCGCGCTTCAACTGGGTTCATGTCCATAACATCGGAGCACCGAGCGAATAACTTGCGTCAAAGAAAGCGACATCGATGCAGCTTTCGAAAACTCTGAAGGGAATGTTTATTAATTAATCCACTTGTTTAATTATCTGGTTTAAGTTAATTAGCATATCATAGCGTCTTAGCTTCGCTAAGATCAGTTGAAATGTTTTACCGGTGCCAGTAACAGGCGAACATAAAGCATTGGGAGGTATCCGTTATCTCGAATATTTGCATAGTCGTGTCTCGCCCGATAACAACCGAAGAATTGTAGATCGTGTTAGATCCCCATGTTCGTTGGTGTTGTGGTAGAGTCGGTCAGATAACATTTAAGTAATATAGGGATATACGAAATTACATATGAAATGAAGGTTTCACACTGTCACAATTTACTATGTTACATTAGGAATAACAAAAAAATGGTTTTATATAGCAAAACAAATTCAAATACAAGTCATTGTATTTATGTCTGTCATTTTATAAAATTAGTAATCATATATCATGATTTAATTTTCCATTTTATAGTATACAGTCCCGAAACAACACTGAGACCATGTCGATACTGCGTTATATAAAAATATTTAAAAGAGATGCGATTTTTTTTTCTATAGTTGGGCCTCCAATATAGTAAGAGAAAACCGTCGCCCATGAACAACCGCGCCTAAGTCCGGGCATTGGTTGTTTTGCCGTCTTTTTACGCCGCTTGAGCGGCACTTTAAAGCTCCTCCGATATCCTCACTCACTCTGCGAAACATTACTAGTACCGTTTCACGTTGAGCTGATTCTGTGAGCCCGTGTTATCACTTCGGACGAGCCGGCCCAATTTGTGCGTCAGCATATGCTTCAGCATGGCTCTCCCACGGGTAAATCCGAATATGTAACAGACGAACTTAATCAGAAACAATATAAAATTGTGTAGAACAATTTAAAATTTTATAAAATTTATTTAGAATTGGTAGTACGAGTCAGATATTTGTGATCCATATGATTTCTTCGTTTTAAATTATAGTACATAATTATGAATTAACATTTAAGTTCCCTAATGAAATCCAGCGCTGTTTCCTCTGAACGTAGCGCAGTCCTTGACATTTTGAGTCTGTTTAGTTTTATAAATGTGTTCGTTAAGAAAAACGTTACTTAAAGAAAATTAAGAAAGCTTCCGTCTTCACCACAAAGCTTTCAACTTGATTAATAAGACGTATTACGTTACGGCAACAATTCTGATTAAAATATTATCCGATTGCTTCACATTGTTTCTAGTTTTTATTCATTTTTTTTTTCAAATTTCCGTAGTTCCTGTAATTTATAATGCTACTTAGATTCTAAACATCTTTTAGAATCTCAGGAAAATCATGTTTTAGAATGTATTATTTTCACCCGTGGAAGAGTCATGCCCACCCGTGAGAGCCAAGCTGAAGCATATTCTGATGCAGTAATTGGGCCGGCTCGTCCGAAGTGATACCACGGGCTCACAGAATACTCAGCGTGAATCGCTACTTGTACTGTGTTTCGCAGAGTGAGTGAGGACATCGGGGGTCCTTAACAAAGTGCCGCTTAAACGGCGTAAAAAGCCGGCAACACAACTAATTCACGGACTTTGGCGCGGTTTTTCAAGGGCGGCGGTATTCTCTTACCATATAGGAGGCCCACCTGTGCCGTTGTCCGCTATAGATTAAAAAAAATTAGAGCTTAGAATTCAAACGCAGTTGTGACATTATTCACTAAAGGGTTAACGAATTCAATTACGAACGTGTCATTATACTTAAATAACAATTCAGTTTTTGTTTAAAACATATTGTAGAATATGTAAACAGTGGCAATATGGCGCAGACGGGTCGAGCCGATACGTTGGAAAGCTTTTATAAGTTTTATTGCCTAAACGTGTTACTCGTAAAAGTAATATTCAGTAATTACTACACTTCAACGTGTGTACGATAAACTTGCTGTATTTAGGGTTCCCAGTAGATGTAATTTATCATATATTACGCCGGTGATCACTCATTTTTCTAAAATATTAAATTTCCACTCGACATACAAAGTACTGAAGAAGTTATTTGTAATTTTACTATATCCAAGGTATCTTTATGTAATCGTAAACTATATAATATAATAGGATAGTCAAATATTCAGTCAAGTTGGTTATAAGGGTAAACGATCTGGTTTACCAATAGATACCATTCATTTAGATGTATAATTTTGTAATAGAATGTGTACTGCAGATGTCCTTTATTTTAATAAAGATATTCTTATAACAGTTAACTGATTTTTGTAGTTCTACTTTTATATAGAAATGCTGTCAAACGAGCAGGTGGCTCACCTGTGCCCAGGGACACCTCTAGCCCTTGCAGAGCCACGGTTGCGTCGCCGACCTTTAAGGCATTGCAACGCTATTTTTTTGAAGGTCCCAAGTCGTATTGGTTTGGAAATATCATTGCTGGCTGATTCCACAGAGTAGTGGTGCGCGTCACAAAATGCCTTAACAACGCTCAGTTGTGGAACGACAATCGTCGAGGTGATAACGATGAAACTTTGTTTATGCCTCGGTGTTCGATAATGAAATTCAGCTACTAACCGATTTCGTTGACGTGTTTGTATTAACTTTCCATGATTTATTTGAAAATGTGTTTTAAGATTATTTCATCATCATCATCATCAGCCCATTCTGGTCCACTGCTGGACATAGGCCTCCCCCAAAGACGCCCACCCGCTGCGATCTTGAGAGATCTGGATCCAGCTATTAAGATTATTGACATATGTATTATATGGCCTGGTTTCGCTAATGTCAGCTGTTGAGCCTGGACGTTTGGCGCGCCGTAGACGGCCCCGGTTTATGACTCGAGGAAATTAAGCGTTAAAAGCTTTTATTTATTGTTCTCGCCACTCCAATTGTCGTTTGAATAATTTTATTAACAATTACGATACGTTTTTCATTTCTTATTTACATTTCGGATGATATTTATTATTTTTGCTTCAATTTTACATCTATGTATGTCTGTAAGTCTTTATAAATATCTGATTCATTGAATAACTTTGGTTTTTTTAAATATAATATAGCTTACAACAGAGCAGGTGGGTCTCTTATAGAACACCGCCGTCCGTGGACAACCGCACCACAGTCCGGGCATTGGTTGTGTTGCCGGCTTTCTACGCCACGTAAGAGGCATTTTTAAGGGCCTCCGTTATCCTCACTCAGCGAAACACATTACAAGTACCGATTCACGTTGAGTATTCTGTGAGCCCGTGATATCACTTCGGACGAGCCGGTCCAATTAGTGCGTCAGCATATGCTTCAGCATGGTCCTCCCACGGGTTTTTTAGATTGTTACTGCGGTGTCGACGTTTAATATTAGTTTGAAACCTGTAGATTAAGACTTATAGTAGTCAAACAAATATATGTGTCTTCTCAATTTAACATGTTTATATATATAGCTTACCTGGGTACTATTTCAAAAAAAAAAAAATCACCCAAGGCGTCGTAATGAAATAGTGATAAAGTCAATTTACTAAGTGTTGCTATTCAATAGAGGCTCCAAATAAATTGAGCACGCAACTGCCTTATTATTAAAAACCATTAAAAAACTATAGATAATTACTTTTGTTAATATATATTATAAATGTCATATATTGTAAATGTCATGAGAGAGATTTGTTTCATAATAATATTCAAATTTATGATTTTTTCGTTTTGCGTAATTCATACTTCTACTACGTTCAATATCTAATATTTTTAATTATTTTTAATTCATTTTTAAAATAGATAAAAGATGAAACTGCTCTTATTCACTAATATATTCTACATATAATCATCTCCGACTCAACTCCTGGTAACTGAACGCGTTAATACAAAGTACTATTTATAAGTAAAAAGATTTGCATCCTGTAAAAAATGTGTAGCGAATTGAAGGCAATAGTGGCTGGAAAAGTGGTGCACAGTTCCTGAACATTTGATCGTAATGTAACGGCCCCTAAGATATATCGCGTGTGTAGATCACGTGACAGTCCGACCACGTCTTAATGTTTATTGACACGAGCCAAAGATAACATTAAGATAATAAAACTAACATTGTTGCCTTTTAGAATTGTAGCAAGCTCGTATTTTCTTTATTGGTAATGGGGATATTTTGCAAAAATTTTTCACTGTTTCTGCATTTTCTTTCACACTGTATTGCAAATGATGTGCAACTTACTAGACATAAATGTATATAAAAGTTAATCCTTATACAAAATGTATTCAAAATAATTTATCTATATCATCATCATCAGCCTATTCAATTCCACTGCTGGATATAGGTCTCCCCCAAAGACGCCCACCTGATGCGATATTGAGCGATCTGGATCCAGCGGTTGCCCGCGGCCTTCGTGAGATCGTCATTTACCTAACTAACTATATATGAAAAATGTATATAATCATTACAAAAAAAGGTATATTTGTGTTTTGTTTGTAACCATTTATCTAAAAACCATTAGGTACTTTTTCCAAAATATATATTGGATATGACGTACAACTTAATATGCATAAATGTATATAACTAAATTAATTTACCTATATTTATCATATTTAAAAAATAATATATTTGTATTTTTGTTTGTAACGAATTAACAAAAAAGCTTTAGACCTTATAAACTATTCAATCATTGATTAGAGGCTACATACTCTTGAGTGACAATCTGTAATATATAAGTCCACGCGATATTGTCGCTCGGGATTTGGACGATAATAGCTTCAATTCCAATTGTACGCATAGCATAAAATTAAATATACCGGACTGAGTTTCTTGACTGTTTTTTTTCTAAATGCCGTGTTCGCGAACAGAGTATAAATCTATTATTTTTGGTTGTCTTACAACAGGTCATTATTATATTGTAGGGTTCTAAATACATATTAAATAAGTATTTATTTAGCTAATACTTTTAATTCATGAATGCTGAATACAGCATATCCATAGACAATAGCTTTTTTATAGTTTATGGTCGCATTAATCAAAGTTGTAAGTCACTGAGCTATCACATGACATTATGACGCGAGCGAGTTAGTAATATGCAAATGTTTTACTCTGCAATCGTAATTATGTCGAGACGTCTGCTAGTATATTCACACTATATTTGATTCCACAATTGTTTTATATTTGGATAGAGCAATTTATTTGGTTTTAAAATGTTTTTTTTAATATTTTAAATAGTGGTAATGTTCATTTGATTACTACAAATTTCGATTAAAGGTTTATTCTAAGTATTAGATAATGTTTTATGTATTAAAAATGTATATAAAGATTTCAATTTGTAGCTATTTGTTACCTCTACGCCGTAGCAGGTCATGGCTGTGCGGCTAGTACGAGATTGCGTATGAATTATGTTCATTAGCAATTAATGTTTTAGTATTAACAATATGAATCGGTTTATATTCAAGTGTTCTATGGATATCAATTATTTGAGATTTTCTTATTGTTTTTTGATTATCTGTAGCTAATAGAGATTTATTAATGTGTGTATTGAGCATGACATCTGTCCTCAGTAATAAAATGAAGCCGCACCCGCTTAACGCTGACTTATCACTTTATGCACTAATTAACTTTAGCGTGTACGCCCTGTTTGTTGATATTATTTTTGAAAGTTGTACAGATTTTTTTAAAATGTTTATATTAACGCTAATAGTTAAAATTCTATAAAATGTGATGTCATACGTGTGATTGGTGTTTTCTATAAAATTGCAAATTTTTGAAAATGATTTGATGTACGCACAACAGCCTATGAAACGCTGAATAAATAATATTAACGCTGAAAGAAATATGGATTTCTGATATTAAATCTGTTAGAAAATATAATGACCGGGTATTAGATTTTGTTTTCTGTTTACACCTCATAGACATTTTAATTAATGAATATTGTAAGATAATTAATCCTGCGGCCCGCAGTGCGTAAATAACATGACAAAGCAAGTACTAACACAATCGGGATAATTGGGGCGGCGGTGTTCCGCTTGAGGCGTCGCTCCCTGCTCCCTACCCCCTATTACCTATATAGTACGCTATAGCTGCTTTACACTGAACAACAAGTTCCAAGATACAGCAACCAGATCCCTTAATGTCACCCAGTGTTCTTGAAAGCTCTTACAAAATAATCTCAACTACTCAGTTACGTACTCGTACGCACCTTTGTCTTAGTTTTAACAAGACTTTACAGACTGACAGTAGCGTTAAAAGGATTCGTGACATAATGTAGAGAACTATCTTAGGTTATTTATAGGTACAAATAACTTTATCGCACAATAAATATGTAACGTCAACGAACCCGATAATAAACGAACCAAGGGCATCTATATCTATGATTAATAATTTACTAATTTACTTATACCCGTGGGAAAGTCATGCTAAAGCATACCCTGACGCACTACTTGGGATGGCTTCCCCGAAGTGATACCATAGACTCACAGAATACTCAGCGTGAAACGGTACTTCTACTGTACTTCGCAGAGTGAGTGAGGCTATTGGAGGACTGCGGCGCGGTTGTTCATGGGCGGCGGTGTTCTCTTACCGGTTCCGTTGTCCGCTGTAGGTTAAAAAAATACTTTGTAGTAATTATTATAAAATGTATTGTCAAGACGCCTTCAACTTTTAAAAAAAATCTTATAGGTACGGTAACAACATTTCAATATACGAATACCGGAATACCTTTTTTACATGAAACATATTTTTCGCCAACGCAATTTATATCGAAGCGATAAGAAATGAACGCTGAAGGGACGTGCGAACGCCAAGACGACGAAAATCTTTTAAAATTCATGACTAAGCCAGTTACGTAGAAAAACAGCTGGCCTATTCACGTTGCAAGTAAAATAACTTTTATTCATTCCAAGTTTCGCAATTTTAACTTGTCAGAAATGAAACTTTTTTTCCTCTGTATAAAAAATATGATGTAACATTCTGTAAATTTATATCTAATGGTTAAATAAAGCTAATATACAAGTTATAATTTACTGTATCAATTATTTATTTTATATTTCCACCGTGGTCACCTTAAAAAATATCATTGAGATTGAAAAATCTGTGCTTTCCGCGTTACGTAACCCTTGGGTATCGATGCTCTAATAAGTGCTGGTACTTATAAACTTGGGTATAAAACCAATAATAATTATTATAAAAAATTAATGGTCTTTCAAGACCACATATAGTTTCAACATACGTCTTCTTGAATGTTTATTACTTATCAAGTAACCTAGCAAAGACATACGAGAAGCATCATTAAATAATTTTAATTCTTATGTTACGAAAAGATAATGCATAGATCATAATAGAAAATACTAGAGTTCTTAAGCAATACAGTCAGTAATAGTTTTAAATAATACTGTGTTAAAAAAAAATAAACCAGACCAAGTTTCTTCACTGTTCTTCTTGGAACTAGGCGTGTACGTGAAATGGTTTTTCTTTGGAAGGGCTATTTGCTGCCGGCCATGCAGCCTGCACAGCTTCACACGGTTTTTGGGGGCGAATACGCCGTGAATACATACGGCTGTCACTTAAGTTATCAATACGTTCATAAGTGGCTATATGGTCCCATTTGAAATAAAGATTTTATTATTACTTTATAATTTATTATTTACTATATATTTATTATTTTATAATATATTATTACTTTTTAAAGAAACTATGTGTATTTAAAGTGACTTGAATAGGACAGTTTCACACTTGTCAGTGCACGGCGCCTTATGCTATTCACCTAAGAGTTCAATGGCCTTTTTGCATTAGATGAAAAGTTTATATGATTTCGACCACTTTGAATGATTTTGGAATGAAGTTAAGTTTTATGCATATGATTGTATCTTATGTATGCATGTATGTATGTATGTATTGTTTTAGAGTATAGCGGACAGCGCAGCAGAGGAGTGTCTTTTATGGTAAGTGTGACTATGGCGCATTTGTCCATCGGCAATGGTTCTCTTATCATATAGGACATCCACCTGTTCCGTTGTCCGCTAAAAAATGTTATAGAACTCATTGAAACCTAACATAATAATATCATCTAAATTGAATTGATTGCTTACATAATTTAAAATAATATAAATGGTATAGCTAATTAAAGACAAAAGATTTCAGTTTTCATACAATGCTGTTATTTAGTGTCTATGTAATATAAGTTTGTCGCGTTTTTGAATGTATCCCGTAATAATGCGCCATAACTACGACGTTAGCGTAGTGTAATAAACCTCAGCTGTGTTAAAATGCGAGATTTTTCAGCCGCGCGCTGTCGCGGAAATGAAATTTCACGTAATATTTAAAATTATAATTGAAGCGAGTTTATGTAGGTCTGCTTTTGACCGTTCAAGGACCCCGCTTGGGAAAATGCGATTTGTTATTTGTGCAAAGTGCATTCGGGGTGTAAAAAAATTAAAATTTGGGTCATGCACTTGCGAGTGTGAATGCTCTTGTCCCCATGTGGGTAACGTATGTCAATTTGAGCAAAAGGCGAGAATTTTGCTTTCATAAAATTAATTTAATTTAATCACGCGAGTTTGGATCTCATTCGCTAATTAAAATTGACACATCTCTATTTTTACCGCCTGACTTTTCAAGCTTTGTCCTATTCAAGCTTGATAGAAACATCTTATCTTAATATATATACCTACCTACTTACTGTGCATATATATGCACAGTAGTAAAAATAATTTATTTTTTAATTCGTTCATTTAAAAAGTTTTTTGTATTGATATTGTAACTTAAAATATTTATCTTTTAGTATACTGATTTCAATTGGCTATAACTTTAAGCTCATTTAAAAATGAAGTAGAATTTTTTTACTCAAAATTAATTCTCTAAAATATTATTTTTAATTTAAGTTCGTCCTCAATATATACCTTATGGTAATTACATGAGTTTTAAAGATATCACTCACATAATTTGGGATGCTTTCGGATTTTTACGGTATTCCGGTCCCATGTCGAGAGATTATTGAAATATGTTAAGCTGTTGACAGGTTAATGAAACTTAATACAAAACAGATTTGCATACTTAAATAGTTTCATCGAGGTCTTTGTCGAAGTAAAACGTTTTTTTTTATTTATTTATTTTGGCTGACTTGAATGTTAAAGTGAACAAAAGAAGGCAGTCAACTCTCCAAAAAGTGGTTAGTTATTAATACGACCGAAGATACAATTTTTGAAAAATAGAGTAAAAAAAAATAGAGTAAAAATAGAGTTTTTTTATTTATAAGCACCTAACAGGGGAGGAAATATATAATGTCATCCGGGGATCACAAAATAAATAGCGAACACCTTGCTCCTTCTGGGGCGGCAGTATTCCTGTAGCAAGCAGTAAGTATTATTTCATCACTTTGTTATCAGTGTTAGTACTGAAGTTTTATTTATTTTTTATTTTTATGCAAATGCGGCAAATGAGCAGGAGGTTCACCTAAGATTTTTTTTTATGGTAAAGCGAACAACGGAGCAGGTGGGTCTCCTATATGGTAAGAGAACACCGCCGTCTATGAACAACCGCGCTACAGTGCGCGCGTTGGTTGTACGCCATTTAAGCGGCATTTTATGGGCCTATATATCCTCACCCACTCTGCGAAACACAGTACAAGTACCGTTTCACGCTGACTCTTCTGTGATCAGCGGTCCTCCGCCTATGGACACCCCTAGCCGTTACAGAGCCATGGGTGCGTTGACGGACTTAGAGATGTGTATGCTCAAACATTCAACAATCGCTTGCATGCAACGTGTGTAAAATGTCCTATTCAATAAATCACCAATGTTTAGAGGCGAAGGTATGTGTGACGCTATTGCGCAGATGTCTATACCCAACACCTGCGCAGTGTCAGCGGCAGTGTAGAGCTTACGATAATATTGATCTTTGTGTCATAACAATACATCTACTGTGTCTGGGACTAAGGCATTGTACTGACCCTCGATTGAGTTTAAGTGTATGCTTTCCGTACAATGGATTTTATTTTCATTTCTGTAATATGGTAGGTACCTATCACAATACGGCTACAAGTAAATATAATTAATTGATTTGTCTAGGTGTAGTATTTTTTTACTTTAAAACGATGTACATTTAGCAACGTGCACTATAGTACCTAGGGGAATGTAAGAATCCAATCGATATTGGCGCGCTTTCTTCGACAATATTTGCATTCAGAATGCTTTTGGTAATCGTCCAGTTTGGGCTTGGCTACAATTTATAGCTTTAATATAAGCTTTTCGTTAGTATAAAAAGCCAACAAAAAAGAGATTAGTATCTATATATTTTTTGTTTGTAATAATTATTCGTTTTTCGTTATCACCTACTGTGTGTCAATCCAGAAATAAGCATTTTTGTAAGTATTTTGTACTGTGCATCAGCATCTGTGGAATCAGCTGCCAGCAGAGATATTTTAAAACCAATACGACTTGCGGAACTTCAAAAAAAAAACGTAACTTTTCTTTAATGGTCTGCAAAGAACCCAGGCTAAGGGTATCCATGGGCGGAGATCCGCTTATCCTACGTAAGCCTTCTGCTCGTAAGCCACCTCCGTCATTTCCAAAAAAAAAATGAATATATACTGTGAGTTTAATAAAATCACAATAAGTGAAAACATATTCGGTAGGGTTTTTTAACTATCTCAATAATTTGGCTGACTTTAACTGCGTCAGGTTAAAGTTTAGTAAACCGCAGTCTTACTGCCGGTTGTACACAGCAGTTAAACGTTTACGATGCCGGTTAATTTAACTTTTATTTCGACGTTTTAATGCTACTTTTAGCCAGGAAGTCTGTGAAATATATCCGTTCTCAATAAATTAAACGTCTGATGGAGATGATTAATGAATGTAATGCAATTGTCTGTCTGTCATTCATTATAATTTTCGTAATAGGAATTACATAGTTACAGATCTATGTACCTAATTTCATTCATAATTTTTATCTTGACTCTATTTCTGTAGATAGTCTTGAATAACGCAAAAAAATTAAGGAACAAATGTTTAATAAATTTATAAATTTAATAATTGAGTATTAAATCATTAAACCCGTAAAATTAAGTTATATTAAATAAAACTAGATTGTGATCATTCATTGAAATATTGTGTTAGGGGATACAGATTTTAAATCGTTCCAAAACCGAGGTAGGTTCTCAATTAAACTATGCTCGTATGGAATTTATATAAAGAATTTTAAAGTTAAATAAGTTTTGATGTAATAAAATACGTTTTAATATTTCAAGTTAGAATATAACTTGGCAAATGAGAAGAAAAAATATTCCCTCGGTAGGTCCATGGAAGGAATTTAATGTTGTGCTAAAATACAAGAATTTTTGTGGAAAAATGCAAGTTTGAGACGCAATACCGCGATGGTACTGGGCTTTGTTTTGAATAAAACACGATATAGTCTAGGAGCTGTTTTTTTTATTATTTTGCACGTCATTTAAAATTGTTTACTATCTCCGTTTTTATATTATGAAATACTATGTTATTTTCGGAAATTGTCACGTTTAGCGAGTAAATATAATATTTAGATGAAAATAAAAAGGACATAAAAATTTAGTATTTAATTTAAATTTTTATCAATCTTTATCACAATTACATGATGTTTCGTTCAATAGACAACCGCCAAGCGCGCCAAGTTCAAATTAAGAAATACTAATTTCTTTACACATACACATATATATATATCATAAATAGACTAAAATTATATAAGACTCTAAGAGTATACTGAAGTATTCATATCGGTGAGGCGTCGCTGGCGGTGGATTGCGGTGTCTTTGTTCTACTTTCCGCAACAACCTGCGACCGACTCGTCACAACTCTACCATACATTATTATCACTGCTAGCCTGGAAAAGTCCTACGTCTTCGCAATTTTAGTGATAACTTATGCTTTTTTGTAGAATAAATAAATTTTGTTTTCATCAAATCAATGGTGAACCTCCTGTCTCGCGATTGCTTAATATGTTAGTATAATCAAAGTGAAGATAATAATATCTCGTATATTCGATTGATAATAGTTTTTATATGGTATAGCGGGCAACGAAGCAGGCGGGTTTTCTCCATGGTAAGAGATCACCGCCGCTCATGGACAAGAACATCACAAATCGCCGTTATGGATGTGTTTTCGCCTTATTACGCCTCAGTCGCTCAGCGAAACTATAGCAGTGTTACAAAATATAATACGCTTAAATGATAGTGTAGGTAAGTAACTCTACTTTAATAAACATCACTACTCTGTTGGTTTTCTTGAAAAATTAATGGTGATGAATACATCTCAGGATCAGTTATGATTAACGTAGTGGTTTACATAAACAATTGCAAATATTAAATTATTTTATGTCGATACATACGAAGCGACTTGTAAAAATTGCCACGGACTTCATGGTCAGCGATGGTAATTCAATATCGGTAGGACTATTTTGCTCTATTCTTAGTATCTTTAAGAGAAAAAAAGTAAAAACACGATGTACAAAATCGTTTCGTATACATTTTATCTACGTTATGTATCAATTTGCTGAGTAGACGTGTGCGGAGGTACAAAATGTTAATCCAACATACAAGATCCCGAGCCACGTAATGTGCAGTATAAATACAGGGGTCGGGGTGTGGGCGTAAAGCTTGGGGATGTCCCCTGTCCCCGGGGACACATTGCACGCTGCAGCGGGGATGTAAGGTAGACCTTAGGGTAGATCCTGTTTATGCTGTGCATCTGAAGGTAATTATTTAGTTTAGTGCACCGAGACATGGAAGTAATTATGTTTTAATGAATATAAGCAAGACATATTAAGATTCATTCTTATAGTGAAGTTTAACATCGTAAAGATTTCTCGAGTTCGAAATTAGAAATTTCGATACACCGACAGTCACGCTAGCAAATATAGGAATTAGGATAGATATATTTTTTCGTCTAATGTCAGACAATTAGGTGATAAGGCCTATATTTAACCATAACAGGAACTGGATTAGAGGTCCATTCAGGAATGGAGCTCGTAATGCGATGTAAAATTAACTAATATTTTACAAATAGATAAATTATCAACATATTATGATAAATAAATATTGAATAATCGTAGTAATCAATAGAAATGTAAACAAATATATTATGAAGTATCGCAATACCCACCACAATGTTCCCCTTTATTTGGGCACACTTCACAACAAAACACTCTCAACAACCGATGTTTTAACCGACGTCAATATAATTTAGATGAGTGCTTGCACTCAAATATTGTGTCAAGAGTTTTCACTTGCCGGGGCGAACGATTTTTATCCTACAGGATTAAAATTTTGAAGCGATACTTTCTATATTTAAATTAAATTCTCGCTGCCCGCACTAGAAATTTGGAAAAAATATATTTAGTGTTATGAATAAAGTTTGCTAGAGGATATAAACATTGCTTTATCCTAACAAAACAATGAAAAACATACATACATATATTCACTAAATATATTATAAAAATCGGGAGGCATACAAACATCGAAGTGATACTGATGAAAGTTTGTATTCTACATCTATGCTTGATTATGAAATTTAGTTGCAGATATTCATCTAAACAACTCCTCAGAACATTCCCCGTGATGAATACGATACAAGATGCTGAGATATATGTCAAGTATAATACTTTATGTATTACATAAGAGGGACTAGATTCTTGATCATAGATTTTGCATACATCTGTTGCCAACGCTGTGATGAATCTGTGATCAACTTTATATATCTATATAATATTTTTGTTTTGTAGAATGTTACTTCCCAGGAATACATCCTTTTAGTTTGGAGAAAATAGAATCGTAATCACTTGTTTACCTACTCGAAATGTTTCGGAAAAAATATGTGCATAAAGATGTTTATGATATGCCTTATAAAGAACTCCGTGACGTTATGAATTTCTAAGAAGTTATATATAACAACTTGCTTAATTTCCTATAGATATTCTTTGGAAATACCCGTTATATATTAAAATATAGAGGCCATAATGAAAACATGTCCCGTGGGAGAGCCATGTTGAAGTATGTTGCTGACGCACTAATTGGGCCGGCTCGTCCGAAACGATACCACGGGCTCACAGAATACCCATAGTTGTACTTAAAACGGTCTACTGTGTTTCGCTAATTGAGTGAGGATAGTAAAAGTTCTTAAGCGGCGTAAAAAGCCGGCAACACAACCAATGCGTGGAATGTTGCGCGGTTGTCGCGGTTGAAGGCGGCGGAGTTCTTTTACCATATAAGATACCTTCTCGCTATTTCATAAAATAAAATTATAATATACTAATAAAATAAAATTATATAATGTTAACAAATGTGTAACAGCACGTAAATTATTATATATAACAGTCGATTTATTCAAAAACTCAATTCAAAGGAAAATCACGGGAATGTATACAATTTTGTAGCTCAAGTAATGGTATGCCTACTTGAAAAATGAATTGACCTCTAGTTCTTGAAGTTATAACTTTGTCCTCCATCCACGACGCTTTGTCACGATCCATTGTGTAGCCACTTTAAATTTAAATGGATATTTGAGTAACAGTTTTAGGGATAAGTAGGGTAAATGATGCAAATTATACGCACATTTGTCGTGCATAGTTGGTAGACGAAATAACGAATTACTAATTTAGGTTGATTGATAGTAACAGTATTAGCTTTCTTTACATTTGAATTTATAATAGAGTATTCTCTATACTAAATATATAGAAACGCTTCAACAGAAGACATTTTTCGTCTTCTATTCGCGTGCTTATATATTTTTTATTATTAGAACGGTAGCAAACGAGCAGGAGGCTCACCTAGTGCAAACGGTACTCCGCCCATGGAAACCCGCTGAGTCACGGTTGTGTTGCCGACCAAGTTCATATAACTTCCAATTCAGAGCTTTTATTTACTTTAAAGTAAAACACAGATAGTAAATTTCTAAAACAGTATTATTTTAATAAAAAAAAAATTATTTAACATAACTTGACGTTATGATTTCACGGTATATTCACGGTTTAAATATAAACGATACTCATGTAATATATGTACAATCAATGGCAAAATTGGGAAAATATTCGCGATATTCAATAATATGAGCTCCAGGAAAGTTATACGTTGCAGATACGATGTTTTTGAAACTTGTCACCGGTCCTAGGATAAATCGCCGGCAACCGGAAAATCCTTGAAACCGGTTCGAAAGCTGGAGCGACAAATAGTGTTTGAAAGTCAAACAGCTTAACTGTAGTCTATTGTTGGCCGGAACCGACAATACTCCGTGACCGCATTGTCACAAGTTATAATCGCTCTTGCCAACTCATCTATCGGCGATCGATCACGATTTTAATCCAAGGAAAGATTGGAAACTTAATACTTATAATGAACATCTTACAGGAAAATAAATTATTTAAACTACCTGTTTTATTGTAACTATATTTCTTCGGTATTAACAAGTTGTTCCACGATTAAGCGCGTTCCTAATAATTTTTGACTACCCACCGTCCCTTATGGTATTACCTGCCTGTAGTCTGCTTAACATTACGACGTAGGTACTTCTAAGTTATAAAGCATTAAAGTGAATATTGTCTGAATAAAACGTGGCTTGTCTTTGGGGAAATACGTTTACCGAATTTATCTGTCGAATTGTAAATTTGTGTTAGTGGTTGCCAGCTTTTTAGAAAATTAAACTGATTCAAAATTGAAATCCGATACAATTGATATTCCGTAGCCGTCTGGGCGGTTAAGCGTTGCTATGGTAACTACGTAACTATAGCAACCGGAGAAGCGCGTGAAAAATTTAACAAAATGGCGGAAATCACAGGATTCACTTCCGGGGTATCCGGCGTATGTTGTAATTGCATTTACTGTATCCTCCGTATGAGTTATTATTATGAAAGTAAAGCAAACGGTTATTTTATTAATTCATATACGATTAAGAAATATTAATTCATTTGTTTAATAGGTCGATTTATTAAAGCATTACAGAGAGCTATCGCTATTGTATAAAACATAAGTCATTAGTTTTAAGAATTTGATATTTTTTATAGATTTTCACCCGTGGTAGAGCCATGCTGAAGCAATATGCACGCATAACGCACTAATTGAGCCGGGTCGTTCGAAGTGATACCACAAGCTCAAAGAATACTCAGGGTGGAACGGCACTTCTACTGTGTTTTGCTGAGTGAGTATATTGGCGGCCCATAAAATGCCGCTTAAGCGGCGTAAAAAGCCAGCTACACAACCAATGCGCGAACTTTGGCGTGGTGCCATGAGTGACAGTGGTCTCTTACGATATAAGAGATCACCCACCTGTTCTGTTTTCGGCTATGCAATAATTCAAAAAACAAATAAACCATATGCCATGTAAAAGTGGCAATTTTTAAATGTGCTGTAAAATTGAAGTCATCTCAAATTGGATTCATACTTTTTTATTTGTTGCATGCATAAAATTTCGGAATATGTGAGACATATATACTGTATTAGTTTAGCATTTATATAAACAAAAATACAAAAGACCACAATCTCATCAGACAATACAATAACGTACATAGCGGAAAATATTATTATACTCTCTCATACACTTTTAACATTTTATATTCACACATTTTTGGAACAAAGAAAAGGCTCTGTAAAGATTGCGTTGAAATCGGATCACATATATGCCTAATATGTATTATGATACACATTCATGTATATGTTTCCATAACGTGATTCTTCTGTATGATCAAATGTTTTATGGTATAGCGGACAATGGAGCAGATCCACTGCTGGATATAGGCCTCCCCCTTGGAATTCCATGAATAACTGTCGGAGGCGACCTGCATCCAGCGTCTTAGTTCGTAACTTTAGTTTCGCCGCTTAAGCGGTATAATTTCAAGTGACTGAAAATAAATTATAGTCGTAATATGTCTCGTTCGTAATATGTTTCTGCCTGAATACCTATGTCATTACATAGGCATAAAATGCCTGTATATACTATAGAAATAATTAACGTATATAAATTATATATAGTATTATTATTTAAATTAAAGTAGTATAATATATAGTATTATTATATAAAAGTTTTTTCCGCGATGTTACCCAATAGCTAACAAAAATAAGAAAAGGCAATTACTTGAATATTGTGATCGAGTGAACACGTGCTCAACTAACGAGCTATGGAACCACATACACCCTTGGTCTGCATGACCATTTATTTTTAGGATTCCGCAAGTCATGCATCTTGACTTTTAATATTCATGAAAACGCATTTGTTGATTTTAAAAAACCTGAAGGAGAGAACCTGAGAAACCCTAAAAACATTTATTTAAAAACCCAAAATAAAGTACCTACGGTTAAATCCCAATGGAATCGCTTTAATTATCTCTAGTTATATGTTATAATAACATACATAACTGGATCTCTATAGAATCTTCTGTAGGTAGGTTTCGTATTACCATAATTCAGTTTACATCTTTAAAAAATGAATTTTGCCCTTTTGGGATTATTATATTGTACGGAACTTCTATTTTACCTTGAGTAACAAGTGTGCCACTGTGTTACTGGGGTGTAAGATCTATAGTCTGCAATTGAACGAATGTAGTTTAGTGCCCTACACAGCTAATCGTAAGACTTAAAATTGCATACCGCCTCTTTGTCATATATAATCCAATATGCGTCAATTTAATATTAATATCACATTGAATTCTTTTCCTCCCTAGACGAATAAAAGTAGGGTTTCATCTCCTATGAGCTAGTCGTTGGGGTAGGTTAAGCACAGTCAAGTGCTTATTGCGTCCCATAATTGCATTTCTTGGCGTCGTTTAGTTAAGCCAGATTAATGTGTTCAGGAATAGTTTTATCGTAGTTGATTGATCGTTCTTGATCATCTTTATAGAGAATCATTCGTATTAAAATTTAAATTGGTTATATATAAAAAAACGATACTTTGTGTGTTAATTTTCAAGTCGGTAGGTTCGATAAATATGGATAGATTATTGTTATGCAATAAGTCTATCATCAAATTTCTATAACATCTTCTTGGGATGTAAATCTCTTGAATGTTAACTCATTTAAAAAATACTAAATTGGATTAGGGACCCTGAAATATGTTTTAAATATGTAAATGCCTAATATAGAACTTTATCATACGCTGATTACCATATTTTGTTACCAGTCCGTTTGGATTTTTCCACTCATTTAAATATTTAACCTGCGTTATGATTTGTAAAAAAAAATTATAAATATTTTAAATATATTTGATACAACTCCGTATTTTTAGATGTTATGTTTTGTTATTAGCGGAGTTGCAAGGCGAAATTTCATGTTAAACAATCGTAAACACGTCCTTACACCTCGAGCGTTTCAAGTATACTCTTTATTAATCATATGAACTCTAGGACCTGGTCATAAAAGCGATTTTCAATTGGATTAGAGCAGAGGGTTCCACCCCAAGACTTCTCCTACTTTATAACTCCGACTACGGCCTAAGGCGGTACTGTGTGTTCATTAAAAATATTTGATGATACGAAAAATTCAATATTGGGGGTCATTTTATTATTTTACATCGACTGTCACAGGAAGGACGCTTTTACTGGATGTTTTCTTTTTCTATAGCGGACAACAGAGCAGGCGGTCTCCTATATGGTAAGAGATCACTGCCGCCCATGAATAATGGTGCCACAGTCCGCTCATTGGTTGTGTTGCCGGTAATTTACACTGTTTAAGCGGCAATTTTGAGGGCCACCGATATCCTCACTCTGCAAAACACAGTATAAAGTGCCGTCGCACGTTGAGTATTCTGTAAGCCCGTGGTATCACTTCGTACTAGCCGGCCGAATTAGTGCGTCAGCATATGCTTTAGTATTGCTCTCCTACGGGTGCGACAGTATTAAGACACTCGCCCGTCCACTATCAAGCCCTTCCAGAAACATAACTTTTATATCCATTAGACTACAACGCTCTAGTTGGATATTTGTTTAACATTAAGAAGGATATTTTTAATTTAATACTTATTTTTTATTATATTAATATTATTATTTTATAAAAGAGAGCAAGATAATTGTCGATCAACAGAAGAAAAAAGCTACTTAGCGGAATACTCTGGAAATTACGGAAACGTATCAACCAACAATCGTAGCCAACGTTGCTGTGCTCTATAACCACTTTACATGGTGAAATGTTGTTGTTTTTTTATTAATTTGCCGAGAACAAATTAAAGAAAAAGTGTATATGAATGTCAAATATGTATTTTTATTTCACAAGCCACTTATGAACGTCATAATAACTAAAGATATAGAATATAGATTGTTTATGTATATGCCTAGATAACAGATGAGAAAAACGATCCAAAAACTCAACAAAAAACATGGTTTCTTTAAATTAAATAAAAGATACTTCAATTTAGTGAGAGCAGATTTATCAATAATTATCCTATACTTATTTCTGACAGACAGGTGGAACATATAAGAACCTGATTTTTTTTACGTGATCAGTTTGATCGTTATCGACAAACAAGTTGAAAGCTTCATGAGAGTGATAACACATATGAATTATTTATGAGCTTTTTACATGTTTAACTTGAGAACGGCGCTAATAGGCATTTCCGTAGTATCGAGAAACTTGCACGGAGAATTCCAAGCAAAAACTCCTTGCAAAAACTCAGAGAATGATTTATGTACCTTGCTGTCGAACGACCTACAGTATGTTGCTATCTCTTACACTTACAGTCATATATATATAAAAAAATAACTCTCAGAGTTATTTATCGTATCGGTAATTGTATAAAAGTATTTTTATCGTATAAAGGCCGCCGGAAGGCGAAGGCAAGTCGCCTCCGACAGGTATACATGGAGATCCAAAGGGAAGGCCTATGTCCAGCAGTGGACGTCGTATGGCTGAAACGATGAAAATAAATGATGATCAAACTATCATTATATATAATTGATATTTTTCAAAACAGATGCGTAAATACGTTGATTTCATGCTGAATAAAATTTCTCCCCGATTTCGTACGCCGTTTTAATTATTATTTATTAATTAATATTGGTTCAGTTATTGAATGTATGAATGTTCCAGACAGACACTGTACTTCTATTCTAATGATTTCTCGTGTAGGTAACAAGTGAGTTTTTTAGAATTTTACTTATATTATGAAAGATTAGTATTAATGGTTTGCATGACATGCATGGCTAAGTATGGCATATTATGCTATATGATTTGAAATTTAACTGTCGCTTTCAGAGACTTAGGAAAACGCACTAGATTAGCTCTGCCGTCAGGCATATGCAAAGACGGAGGACAAGTTTTAACTGGGTTACAATAATTTAAACCATACGGTTTGATTCTAGTATGTTTTAAATATTCAACCTAACATTGACTTCCTTTCTTAGTCTTTACTTAAAATAACGTTTTAAATATTCCAGCACTCTGTCACTGGCGGCTATTTTTCGTGACAAAAATAAAGACAGAATAAGAAAAGATACATTTCAGAAATGCTTATAGCCTAAACTTTATATTATCTCTCTAATCATATTTTTGCATGAAGCCTTTTCGTCTGCAAATAGAAAATAATGTTATTTGAAATAGCGAAGACTGTTCAATAGACATAATATACAACGCGCATAGCACTTGGCTATTGATATATGAGCTTCGGCAGTGGTTAAATTTTTATCATTAATTATTATAAAGTGGGGAACATAGGAGGCGTGTCTCTTCTGTGGTAACGGATCATCGTCGCCCGTCGATACCGCACCCAAATCCGCACGTTATATTGCCGGCTTTTACGCCGCTTGGTCGGTATAATTTCACTCAGTGAAACACAGTACAAGTACTGTCTTTTTATAGTACAGCGGCCAACGGAGCAGATGGGTCATTTATATGGTAGAAGAATACCGCCGACCATGGACAACTGCGCCACAGTACGCGCTTTACTTGTGTTGCGCGCTTTTTACTCCCCATAAGCGGCATTTTTAAGGACCTCCGATATCCTCATTCACTCTGCGAAACACAAGACAAGTAACGTTTCATGCTGAGTATTCTGTGAGTAGGTATTACTTCGGACGAGCCGGCTCAATTAGTGCGTCAGTATAAGCTTCAGCATGGCTCTCGCACGTCTAAACCTAAGTAAAGAACATTTAGATTAAAAATGAATTATTGCGCAACGATTCCATGCAATGTTGCCCGACAATCGCACTAGTCAATCGACACAAAACATGCATTTGTTTTAATTAAAAACAAACTGGAAATGTGTATTTATTTCAAATTTGTGCGATTGGTATCTATAATTTGTTTTTGATTAAGTGCCGGTCTATGGTTTTGATAAATGTATACAAAAGTTTGGTTTATAGGATTGATGACATTTCAACATATGAATGATGCCGTGCCATAGTACTTTACTACGTTCAACGCGTGACTTCGTCTGAGAACATTTATATTACAAACAACCGACGTATCTTCATCTTGAAGTTTTTAAATTACAGTCATACCTCTTTATATAGCAAGTTTCGTTTTTTAAAACTTAATTCTTTTTTATGGTTTACCAGACAATGGAGAAGGTGGGTCTTCTATGTGGTATGAGAGCACGGCCTCCCACCGACAACCGCGCTATAGTCTACGCATACGTTGTGTTGCCGGCTTTTTTGTACCACTTTTCAAGTACAACTATCATTTAACGTTGAGTATTGTGATAATTTTTAATATTAACAATGTCGTATTAACAATGTAGTATTAACACTACGAAATCACAGCTAACAAGGCACTTTGTTATTGTTTACTTCCCGTTTGTGTCGAGGGTTATAGATTAAAATGCCTGGTATTTTTCATATCACCCAGACGTATCCATTAACCAAATGTTTAAGTATCGTTTGCAGTGACACTCAATTAGCAAGCTCGTTTGTCAGTGTCGAGTGACGTCATCGCCGTCACTCCGCGGGACACTGCACAGATGCAGTTTAATAACGTAGAAGACAAGTACCCGAAATTGATAAATGCCGGTTTCAATTCTCGCCTTGCGAATAACCGACCGTTATATAGTACGAAACAGATGTTTGAGGAAAATATTTCAACTAACTATGGTAATAATTCGTCAGTGGTGGTTCAATTGTATGTAAATCCTTTTTTTATGGAAACGATGGCAAACGAGTACAGGCTCACCTAGGGTAAGCGGTCCTCCACCCATGGACACCCCTAGCCCTTGAAGAGCGGCGGATGCGTTGCCGGCCTTTAAGGAATACATATGTACGCTCTGTTCTTGAAGGTCCTGTCCCAAATTTCATGAGCGTGTAAATTTGTGAATTTTATAGATTCGACGAGAGCGAATTAGGAAGCGTTGTAAATTTCTTATTTGATGCTATACAAAGTACAAATCAGTGTAGTCCTGAAGCTATCAAATATTTCTTCAAAGTCCTCTTTCCTCAATAAGTTTTACAGGTTCTCTTACAAAGGGAACCTGGAATGAGTAATGCTATCTAAAATATTTATGATTTACTTTTTATAGAAGTTTATTGGAAACATTTTACATGTGCGCAAAGGTTTAAAAATGCACAGGGAAAAAATAAATTTATAATGAACCTAATTAAGGAGCTTCAGTCTTAAGGTGACTTAGGACAAGTTTAAAGGTATTAACAAGGTCGTTACTCCCGAACAAAAACACGATAAAAACAAATACCCGTGCGCCACTGTACTGACACAGAATAGGGTTGACGGCAATATCGGTTCAGTCTATTTCATAAAAATATAAATTTAATATCAAAAAGATGCATTATAGCTGCTCTGAATGCATATGATGTGAATATATTTAATTATTAATACGTAAATATTGAATTAAATGAAATAAAAACGATTTTAAAAGCCAATTTCCGCATTAATATTTTAGAGTTTCGTATTTCATCCCGTAATAACATAATATATAAAATAATTATTGGTTTCCCATTGTGAATTGTTATTGTAGTATGGGGAAAAAACTTTGCTGCTATGACTTATGAACAATACAATTGTATTGCATAGTTTACTGCCAAAGATTTTTGGGTTGTATTGATTAATTTAAACCTAAAAGTTTATCGCTATAGATCTTTTGTTTACGAATTTTTTTTATTATGGAATAGCGGACAACGGAGCAGGTGGGTTTCCTATATGGTAAGAGAACACCGCCGCCCATAGACAACCGCGCCACAGTCCCTGCATTGCCATTTTTACGCCACTTAAGCGGCATTTTTAAGGACCTTCGATATCCTCACTCACTCAGCAAAACACAGTACATGTCCCGTTTTACGGTAAGTATTCTGTGAGCCCATGGTATTACTTCGGATGAGCCGGCCCAGTTATTCGTTCGCATATGTTTCAGCATGGCACTCTCACTGGTTTAAATGTTTGATAGATATTATTTATTAGTAAAAAAATATATCTAGTGTCAGCCCTACGCAGGTAACTAGAGGCTGTAATGTATAAGGACATCATTAGCCCTAACTAACGCACTGTAGCATCTCGCCGGTTCTCAGTACTTGTCTTGCGCATCACTACTGGCTGTCACTGGTGTTATAGGAAATTGGTGATCCTATAAAAAATCATTCTTCTCGCATCTGGGATAACAATTCGATATAAGTTGTGTCTCATTCTTCGTGTTTTATTACCTGCATTCTCGTAAGATTATCCGAGCCATGTGATATGCTCAAAGAATACTCAGCGTGAAATAGTGTTTCGCTGAAAGAGTGGGCATAAAAATGCGGCAACACAACCAATGCGTGGACTGTGGCGCGGTTGTTTTTGGGCGGCGGTGTTCTTACCATATAGGAGACCCATCTACGACATAATACCCATAATACGACAAATGTTCAGCTCACCCAGGCTTTTTTGTAAAATTGATGGTTTTAAGGAATTTATAAGAACGGTAGGATATTAAAAAATACGCTTATGTACAAGGTATCCAAATGTGGTTTATATATATGTATTATATATATTTAAATTTGAAGACACCGCGACTTGTGCGAATTAATAAAATATAGAGGCGGCCTACTTCTACGAATAAGGTTGACCGCTGGGGACCGGCTCTCTATATTTTAGTACTATTTAATATTATAATGAAATTACTCTGCCCAGTTGGGACCTACCCGTAACTTCTAAACCCAATCTCTATTAATTTGCCTAACATATGTTTGATCCTGTTAGGTCTACTTTTCTATTTTCACTCGACATCTAATATATTCGTTAATTAAATATACGAAATGTTTAGTTAAGCTTTTGTGTGTTCATTTTAATAAAAAATTAGCTACATTTTAGCTTCTAAATATAACCTTAATTTGTCTTTGCAACGGCCACGACGCGACTGACATATTGGTGATAAGATATTGAACGTTTAAAATGTTTATAAGAAGAAAAGAATTGCAGTCGTTAGTGCTCTGATAAAAGATGTACATCCTGTTCTCCCAAAAGTTGTAACTGTATCTTTTGTCTCCTTTTACCAGACTTAAAACTGCCTCTTTTGAACCAAGTCACAATATAAGTGCCATTGTGTATTACACAAAGAAATATACTTTAAAACTTAAGGTTTCGTTTAAATCTCTATTCAAGCTTTATCCGCAAACAGCAAGAGATTCTAATTATCACTTGAAACTTAAAATTAAAAGCGAAATGCAACGTTCAGTCTTATTCGCGAAATTCACCTGCAGTCTTTATTCTTGTTTTCTATTATCTTAAAATTTTTGTAAAACAACTTATAATCTATTCTATTTAGTGTGAAAATTTTTCCATCCGTGGGAGAGCCATGCTGAAGCATAAGCGTACTAATTGGGCCAGCTCGTCCGAAGTGTTACCACGGGCTCACACAATACTCAGTGTGAAACTGTACTTGTACTGTGTTTTATGGAGTGAGTGAGGATATCGGAGGCCTTGAAAAATTTCAGCAAGTGGCGTATAAAGCCGGCAACAATACCAATGCGCGGACTGTGACGCGGTTGTTCATGGGCGGCGGTGTTCTCTTACCATATAGGCGATCCACCTGTTCCGTTGTCCGCTATAGAATTTTAAAAGAATATTAGTTGTCAACTACAATCAATTATTCACTTGTGTAAGTAATTTTTCCAGCTAAACTTTTTAAAATAAGAGAATAAGCATTTTTGGCTGTTTTTTATCTTTATTTACTTAGGACTAACTTTAGTCTTGGAAAACGTATTGTTTCATATTATACGACACAGTATGAGTCAACAGTATTTATTTGATTTTTTTGTTATTATTTGAATGTGAACCAAAGCAATTCGAACTTTGCTCTTTCAGTGGACCAAATTTTCGTTTGTATAAGCTGCTGCTATTATTAAAGAACCTTTAGGTACTTTGTGTATATTTTTTGAATTGTTTTGCTTCAATATTTTTTTTACAACAATGAGGTGTTTATGTGGTACTGTTATCATTCTGTTCCTATTCCATCGACAGCTTAATTTGCCAGGATCTTCGAATAGAGACTGCACCACTTACCGAAGGCGGTCTAGGTGGCTGCATTTAAATATTTTTATTTTTTATACAATCTATATTAAATACTGCGTTCTGAGTTACAAGATTTAATAAAAGAAAATAACGGCTGTTGATAGTTCCCAAGTTCTAAAATAGCGTGCACTTTAGTGACACACATTCTTTAGCTGTGTGTTTGTATGTCAGTGTCAGGTGCCGGCTCTGTTCTCTTTGTGGCATCCATTTTCTGCTATATTTGGCTGCCGGCTATGTGGCGTCTATCTATTAATATGTTATTGGACTTTTTTGCACCATCGAACATCGAGGCAGAATACAGTTTCATCGTTATCACCACGATGTTTGTCGTTCTACAACTGAGCGGTTTTTTAAGGCATTTTGTGTCGCGCACCACCACTCTATGGTATCAGCTGCAAACAGAGTAATTTCCGAATCAATACGACTTGGGGACCTTCAAGAATGGAGTGTACGTAGTCCTTAACGTCCGGCAACGCAGCCGTGGCTTTGCAAGGGCTAGTGGTGTCCATGGGCATAAGAACGCTTACTAGGGTGAGCGTCCTACTAGTTTTAAACCATTTCAGAAAAAAATCAATTAGATATATAAAAATTCGTCTTGATGGCATCATTTATTTTGACAGCTAATTTTACTATTGAAAACCTTGAAATTGGATGAATTAAATGTTATTTTTAAGTTACGTGAAAGTTCACAGGTCACGTCTAGACCTGATATAAAATGTACACGAACGATAAAGTTGTGTATGCATGGAATATATGATGGCAGCATCAGGCGATGGATGATCAGAATGACTTTCGCTCGTGTCGCGTCTCCAAAATTTATGTTAACCCTCCGCTGTATATGAATATGTATTTGGTTTTGCACGATTCCATCGAACGTTGAATATGGTATAATCCGTGGTTAATAGTGTTAAGTAAATTGCAACGTGAAAATATAAAAGCGTAGTGTAAAGTGAAAGAAAACAGAGCATTATTACTCTTTAATATAAATTATGTAATTATATCTCAGTTATTATTTAATGATATTAAGAGAATATAATTCGTGGTTGTGGTAAAAAAAATAAGCCTATTTACTTAATTTTATTTATTTCATATTACAAATCGCCACAACCAAAGATAATATGCAGACACGGGAGAGAGAGAAAGAGTAGAGGTATAACAATATTGCCGCTTAAAAAAATTTTTTCGTTGCGTCCTAATTTACAAACAGTCATTTCAATAGCAATAAAAATATAAATCAAATAAATCCCATTGTAAACATAAATAAAAGTAAATTAAGGGTGGTCTAATCCAGATCGCTCAAGATCGCAGCGGGTGGGCGTCTTTGGGGGAGGCCTATGTCCAGCAGTGGACTTAAATGGGCTG
>DWCF01001006.1:0-35310 GCA_018230265.1 Delias oraia
GCAACCGCTGGATCCACATCGCTCAAGATCGCAGCGGGTGGGCGTCTTTGGGGGAGGCCTATGTCCAGCAGTGGATTAGATGGGCTGATGATGATGAAGAATAATTATCAAATTTAAAAAGGCGGTTTAATTAATAAATTATCCTAATTGTGAAACTTTTCTGTCGTACAGCCGTGGTACTGCAACAGTAGAGACACTACGTCCGCGCACGTCTTTCGTACGTCCACCCGTAAACGAGCGACACAAGCCTACACGCGCTTGGGGAACCACATCGCCACAGGTATTGCCAAATATAAATAAACCTTTTTTATTTTAAATATGCTTCAGATTGAATAACTACGATCTTAATAGGTATGCATCTAATAAAGATATATTGTAAATTCGAAATATTTGGTGAAAACAAATCATATCAAATGAAATTTATTTCAATACTCATTGTGGATACAGTAATATTTACAAATAATATTTATGTACCAGACGTACGATTTCTTAAAACATAATAGGCCAATTAATTATGATTCAATTTACTAATATTTCTAGCCTATTAATCGAACGCCAGCAACGCCCATAGTGAACACAGCGCTCATGAGCGCCCAAGGTAAATTGGCTCAGGATGATCCCGCTTTACCACTCATATCTGCTATCAAGACAGAAATACAACGGGTCCGCGAGAATGCTTCTAAACAAAGCAAATAAGGTAAGTGTTTTAATTATGAGTTTAGAAATGCAATCTCGAAAGTCAACAAAATGGAGTGATTTCACCTTAACATTTTTTAGAAACGGCAAACTCACTGTTGGTCATACGGCCTTTACAGCTTAACCCTTTCACTGCAGCCACGATTTTCTAGTACCTACATAGTATCCAGTATATGTGGCACCAGAGAGTCCCCTTTGCTTACTTATTTTATATTCATGATGTTTTTATTTACGTATTTCTGTTTTAGCCGCCAACGGCGCATGGGCGTCTGCTGCGAGGTACGAACTTCAGATTGAGCCGTCGCAGGAGTTGTGTTGCCTTGCTAGAAACTATAATTTTTCCGTCGCTTCTATAAGTTTTCACATGTTTAGAAGATTTACCAGATTGGTTAAAATATTGGCAATAAAATGAATTTACTTATAGTCCTTTTATGTTACATTAATTTTCAGTTATTTTTTGCATATTCAACATTTTATTAGGTATGAAAGTGTATTAGAAATTGTTTTAGTAAAATAAATATACGAGTTAAGCCTCTCAACATTTTGATTGTTCTAGTAAATAGTTATCTTTAATACGTGATTTTTATTATTCTTATACATTGTAGTTAATTTTGGAAATAATTTATAAGTCAGTGCAATAATCATGTATCTTATAATTATTAGATAATAGATAAAACATTTTGATGCCAATTTGTATGTAGTGTAATTACTACGTTACATTATTTGTTCACTTTTTTAGAATTTTTAATAAATTTATCTCACACTTCAGAGTATTTTTTCATACAAAACCCAGTTTATGTGCAAAGACGTATATTTTGTACTTCAATGATAGTCATACTATATATACAATTATTAGTTAACACTATAAAAATATTAACAAACAAATATATTACAATAGCCCAAACTTACAACTAATTTTTATATCCTCATGTAATTTTTTAACGTAACAAAAAATAAAACAATAATTAAAAATACTTGTAGGATTTAAAAACACAAAATCACTATAAACATCATTCTTAAGCTTTCATTATCATCATAGGCCACCCCCAAAGACGCCTACGTGTTACAATCTGAGTCTAGCAAATCATAAGCTTTATTCCTATAAATTCTAAAATCACTTACTTGACAACTGGCTTCCTACTATTCCTTTGTATTTTCTATCATTATATGACGATTATAATATGTATTAGTATAGTTACACCTTAAAATATGTATAAAAGAAAAATAAAATAAAAAACATAACTATACAACACATATAGGTATAAATCGTTGATCCACTTCACTTGACACCTCTTTGATAATATCACAATTTATTTTTACATTGTACACTAAGTCATAGTCCCTAAGCTGCATTATTGTCTTGTTGCTATGAGGCTTGCATAGGATGAGGAGCAAGTCTCCGCCATTGGTTTGAATGTTCTTCCATTTCCTCTTTCTGTAAATAACAGAGAAATATAAATAACTTCATCCGTGGGAGAGTTATGCTGAAGCATAAGTGCATATGCCCACTAAACCGGCCGGTTCGTCCGAAGTGATACCACAGGCTCACAGAATACTCAGCGTGAAACGATGCTTTTAGTGCGTTTCGCTGAGTGAGTGAAGATATCGGAAGCCCTTAAAAATGCCGCTTAGGCGGTGTAAACCGGCTTCAAAACCAATGCACGCACTGTAGCGCGGTTGTCTATGAGCAGCGGTGTTCTCTTATTGTATTGGAGACCCACCTGCTCTGTTGTCCGCTGTACCATTAAAAAAAACTTACATAATATATATAATTTTAATAAAAATAAGCTAGTTTCATATAAATAACACGAAATATTTAAAATAAATATATATTATACCTGTATTATTGTGATAGAAACATCTGGTTTTACATCATCTATGCCATGTTTAGCAGGATCATCTGCTTGTGATTCGTTATTTCTGAAATCATAATTTTTGTCTCTGCTATTTATATTCTATTACTATAAAAACAAATATTGATATTGTTAAACTGACATTAATGTATATATGTATGTATCATTTAATAGTTTGCATGCGGCTACATAATATTAGTGTACTCAAATGTGTTGTGCTAGATTCCTGGTTGCGAAATCCAATGAAACAAATACAGTGGGATCTCGATAACTCGAACGTCAAGAGAAATGCTAAAAAATACGAGTTAACAAGAATTTCGAAATACATAGGATTTTTGTGTTAAAACCTTAACTCATAAAGGTGCGGTTAATATGAATATTTTTCGACTTGTGGACTTAAAGTTAAATAACAATTTGACTTAGATTTATGGTACACATTTATTTATGTTAATTTAAATGCACTAGAAAATAAAACGCACCTCGGCCTGCAGTGGGACAGATCACGACACCAAAACGCCACAATGTTACAGTGAAACCTGGATAAGTGAACTAGGTAAGTGAGAAAACACTATAAGTTAGAGTAAAAAACACCTAGAGAAATAACATTTTTTTCGAGTTACAAAGTAAAATAATTGGATATACCGAGTATCTAAAGGTTTAGCGGAAGGGAATAGCATATTTTTTCGACTTAATGAGGATTTCGACTAAACGAGATTCGAGTAATCGAGATTTCACTGTATTTGTCTTTTCTATGTTAGTATTATACATTTAAGTGCCGTGATCACCCAAGACGAAATCAATTATTTTCCTACAGCTTTAAGTATCTGTCTTTTGAGACTAACCTTCTGCTACCTGAGTTGAATCTTCCACCTTCACCTCGAATTCTATTCATTGCATGTCTGTGACGAGACTCGTGCAGGTATTTCTGTAAAACATTTCATATTATAGTAAAAAAAATTAAAAGGCTAATAGTTTATTTTTAGTTTATTTACTAAAAAACATTTGATATTGTCTGTTGTGTGAAGCACATAGTCACAAAGACAGCTTAATCAATTGTTTAAATGTAATAAATAAAATAATTATTTTATTGGTTCATCTTATACATATTATATAATTTAGTTTTAATTTATTTTATATTAATATATTTTAATTTTACTAGTCTTAATGATTTTGTAAATGATGTCACACCTTGGGAATAATTTGTTCATGCCAAACCCCTAAAAAGACAACAGATTTTATGATTTTTTTTGTATATCAGTTGTATGAGAATTGGTCATGTGTTTATGATAACTCTAAATGTTGTCGTAAAGGGTCGTCAAACCCATTTTTTTACCACTTTGTGTTTTTCTTATGACAGAGCATAAAAAAACATGCAGCTTTTCATTTTTTTCTCGACCCTATTTTTTAACAGCCAGATTAGTATTTTAAAACGCAAAACAACGCTAACCGGGGTAAGCATATAGTTGTTTATATAGCAATCTTACTGGTCGTTCTTTAGGTATTCGTCCTTGTTCATGAAGTTTGGCCCTTGCTGCTCTACGTTTGAGTATACGTTTATACTGGCGCGCGTTCACGTACAAAAGCGGCTCCTCGTCCGAACCCCCGCATGTACTGGTTGCAGTGGCACCTTCGCTAGATGTGGCTCCACTATTGCTATTTACCATCTAAAGTAAAAAAAAATCTGTTATTTACTTTTTTTCATTATTGCAGACAAAGAAGCAAGTAGGTTTACTATAAAAAAGCAGTGCCGCCCATGGACAACCGCCACAGCTTTAGTCGTGTTGCCGAATTTATCACGCCGCATAATCGTCATAATTTTAATGTCGTCCAATATCAAATTCAGACTACTAGTTTCATTTCACGCTGAGTATTCCGTGAGCTCGTGATATCACTTTGGACGAGCCGGCCCCATTAGTGCATCAATATGGCAGTCCCACAGGTGAAAATCTACTCTATAGCTATAAATGTAACTATAAATGTCCAATACTCATAGCATGATGCCAATAAAGATTGTGACGAATCACTTAAATTTAACATTTTATAGCATTAGCAAATTTACCATAACAATGTTTGGTTGGTTGACAATCTGTTGAGGTTGTACTGTGTTCGCCACTTGCACTATGTTGCCAAAATTCAATACTGAAATTATATTTATTGTATTAGTGTAAATAGTATTTTATTTCACAGTATTAAGATTGACTTAATTTTTAATTTTTTTAAAAAATCGTCATGTATATTTCGTTATGCTATTTATAACATATGCAGCTTGAGGGTAATTCTTTAGGATTGGCTTACCAGTAGGTTGATGTATAACTTGATGTTGGTCGATCTGCTGAGATGAAGGCTGATAGAGGAATGTCTGACCATCAGGCGTCTGCACTAATTGCATCGTTTGAATATTGTTATTTGTACCTAAAATTTAATTAATAACATGTAAGGTTTCTATTGAGCCCTTGAAACTTATTTTGAGAAATACTCTATTAATGAAATTTGGCATAGTATTTAATTTTTTTATATTGACACAAACTTCTTGTAAATAAGGATTGAACATTCTAGATACACATGTGTTTTTTAAAATTCACCTTGAATACTTGATAAAGGTACAACTTGAAGTCCTTGAATCTGCTGACCATTGGGGGCAGCTACCTGTAATAATACACATTTTTATTAAAGACTACTCAGACAAATTAAAATTTAATAATACTTTTTAAATTAATCAGCTTTTTCTATATTACATCTGATCAGACGAAGATAAGATAGATTCATCCAGAAGATCAATTTCAATTAATGTTAATAAGATATATAAAGATACCACTACCTGGATTTGAGGCATTTGAGCTCCAATCTGAAGGCATGCACAAAAATATGCATTTTAGTATAAGATAATGACTATTACTTGTTATATAAAATTGAGTTTATGTTTCTTAAATAAAAGATTTTTATTGCAAAAGTAATTTTTTTAAGCACATCAATTTTGTATACGAAGAATAATGAGCTTTAGACTTTCTGTTACTTACATATATACAGTATTAAATCAAATAGATTGGTTAATAAACCTGTATTGCGGGTCCATTGGGTGGTACAGCATGAACCATAATTTGCTGTCCATTAGGGCCTTGAACAACGTGTGGAGTGTTGCTCATCTGAAGAACCTGCAGTTGTTGACCATTCAAGGTAACTACTTGAGTGCCATCTGATGTTTGAATTTGTGTATGCTCCATTACTCTCTGAAAGCATTTGTGTTATATTTCATATTTTTGTTACATCCAAGATAATTTACAATTTAAAAATGTACGCTATTTCATTTATTAATTATTATAAATTATAAGTTCACTCACAGTACAATTTCATCACATTGATGAAATATGAAACGGGAAATTTACAATTTCTTCTTATAATTGTAAATTGCTCTAGATATTGAAGATAAGGAAGTACTAAGTAAAAAGTAATTCCACTTGATTTTACTTTTATAAAGTAACAAATATAAACTATTGGGTAAGAAAAATGTGATCGAATAATACATATCACTCGTTTTTTTAACGAAAATATTCCATGTCATCAGTGTAAAGCTAGTAACAAACAATAGCGTTCGTTGCAACGTAATCAAAATGGCTGCAATAGTTTTCATCGACATTTTTAATTAAAGTAACTAATTCAACGTAAAGTTAGTTTTAAAAACTGATTACATCTGCTATCACTTAGAAAATTCGACAAATATATTGTAAACTTACATTGGGTATTCCTCACTGGTTTCTCAATGATTGGTTGACAAAGATAGACCAATAGACGATGTCAGTGATCACAGCACGCAGTAGATTGGTTCGGCACATTACCACTCCCAGAGAAGCGCGGCTATTCTGTTCCTCAGAGTGTCCAATGCTGATTCTTGTAATAAGACTATTGTTTATGGATGCAAAAAGGGGTGGAAAAAAATTAAAATTTAATATTTTTAAAGTTTGTAGTGTATTTATAAAATAAATGAATAAATATATATAAATATGTTAAGTATCATAATTCATAACGCATTCGCTAATAAATTTTTATAGTTTTATATGGCATCACTGTATTGTAAAAAAAGTGTTTTGAATGTATTTTATGAAATTCACAGACTCTATAAAAATGTTTTTAGTCTATGTAAAAAATATTTCTCCACATCAATGTGTACATTATATGTACATCATACATATGTTTTTTTTATGAAAATATATTTTCTTAATTATTATTTGCAGAACATAATCTTGTTATAAAATTATATACTGTTGAAGGCTTTAACGTCTACCCACAATGCGGACAAACGACCTTATAAAGGTCGCCGGAAGACGCCGGATGTTTATTGTTTATAAGAAAGATCATAAGTAAATTTATGTTGAGATTTTATCTCACTGAGGTCCTTACCATATTTAAAAATTTCTTCCATAAACAATCAAATTCGACAGTAACGAAAATTGACCATGTAATTAGTATTTTAAATTATTATTCTGTGGAAACTATTAACGGAAAAACTGTTTATATATTGTGAAAGTTATTTTTAAATTTTATACTTCTTGATTAATGTTTGTTTACAAGAAGTAAATTAATTTAACTAATTTGAATTTGTTCGTTAAATCTCATGTAAAATGAATTCAATTCGTTATGATGAATCAAATAGAGATCACTTAGCTTTAGAAGCAGCTCGACAACTAGGTAAGAAAACCAATTTGAAATTGGAAAGCAATTTGATTTCTTCTTTTGTTTTAATTTTTAAATGCGTCAATATTTTTTAGATCATATAAATGCTACATATAAAAGTATATTTCAACAACATAAAGAAGTATTAGAAATAAATACCTCAATAGTTGCTTACATTGAAGAAAGTAAGAAAAGGATTTCATTTCTTCGGTTGAAACTGGCAGACAATGTGAATAGTGCTCATAAAGTTGCCGATATCTTATCTTAAGTGATAATCAGGTAGGAATCGAGTTATAAACTGGATCTTAATAAAATTGGATTATATTGCACACTGTTAAATCTAAATGTAACTTTTAGGAACAATGTCAAAATCTCCGAAGACTCCAGAAAAACGAACAAGTAAATTTAATTGTAGGTTGATTTCTATATCCAATGGTAAAACTAACATTTCAAATAAACAACAAAGTGCTAGAAACTTCTGTATTTGGTATAAACAAATTATAGATGATGAAAGACAAAAACTAGGTTTGTACTTGTCGGAAGATATTACTTTGAAATGGTTTGGACGTACAGTGAGAAGTAGGAAGAAGGTCTACAGTTTCTTTGTTAATCATGTTGATCATTCAAAACACTATTTAACATCATTTGACTGCATTTCAAAACTTCAAATATTAAGGCAAAAACGGTCTCCAAGGTTGGTATAATATTGTACCTATATTTCTATACTAAAATATTCCATGTTTAAAAAAAAATCTAATGGAAAATTTTTGTTTCAGAAAAACTGATTCAATTATAAGTCCATTGTGTTCTCCGGAGTTAAAAGAGTTACACCCTAAAAATGGTAAGAGGAGATTATTTCAATCCCCATGCAAAAGCCCTGAGTGGGCATTAGGATGTAAACCAGATGAAGAATGTAATGCTAGTGATAAAAAGAGACTAAAATCTAATCAAATTAAAAATATGGATTTAGGATATGAAGATCAAGACACCCCTGAATTGAAACACAATTCCTTTGAATTAAATAACAAAGGTGATGGGGTGAAACATTGTGTTCATGTCCCGACAACTCCATCAAATCTTGAATGTGGTCAAGGTGATTGCTTACCATCAACAAGCAGAGATTCACATAAATCACATGAAAATTTAACTGCTCAGTTACCCAAATTAGCTGTAGAATGCAATGGCTTGGTGGAATTCACAAGGTCTAAAAATAATAGAGCAGATTGTGTACAATGGGAGCGTAAATGTAAGTTGCAGATATGCTATTCTGAAGATATTGTTAATGTTGGTGAATATATTATTTGGACAATTGATTATAGTGATGAAAGTAAGTGTAGGCGTAATCTTTTAGCTGACTTCAATGACATTTCAAAAGATGAATCTGATTAATAATGTATTATTTTTGGTATCAGTAAACTCTCAAGCTAAATAACCTTATTTTTTAGGACTATCTTTTTTTATTTTTTTAAAGATGGAAACTATTCCATTTGATTAAGAAGAATATTGTTTACATTTTAACTCTATATGCAAAGTAGGAGCATAAAATCCTTTTTTTTTAATCAATGGCATATTTCCCCTGACATGGGATTATAAGAAACAGGAAAAAAATATTTAAGTTTTAAACTCAACTACATAATTTGTTTTCATTTTGTACATGTTTGTATTTTTTATTAGGTTTTATTTTAAATTATGACAAATAGCTTATAGCTATGAAATTTTCCCTCATAAATATAAATAGTTGATTGATATTGTAAATTAAAAGAATTTCCAATTTTTTATTCATTTATAGTTATTGTAATATTATTTATAAGTTTAATATTTACTTTAAAAATAATAATTATGACCATTTGAAGTCTATTATAGTATATAATATGTATTATCATATTAATATGTAAGATTTGTTTGACTTTAAAAGTAAAGGAAACAACTTATTTTGTTTAAGATTGTACATTGTTTTAATATATAAGTACTGACCTCTGAGAGTGAATTGTAATGTCTTGGCCTGTTTAGAAATAAATATAATATAGATTTTCTGTTTTTTATTGAAAATTAAAAACGTAAAATTTGTATATACCAGCACTTGTACCTGTAAAACTTCTCTTTAGAAAACATCAGACTGAGCGGTGAGGAAAGGTACCATAAAGTCATGGGTACCAGATTTGAACTCTAGTCTGGATAAAAGATATCTTTGGAAGGGCTTGACAGTGCTGTGTGAGCCACACTGATTAATTACAGACTCTTCTGGAGTCATAACACGTAATCGCAAGATACGAGCGTGAAACAGTAATTATTGTACTGTTTCGTTGGGTGAGTTGTTATAGCGTTTAACGCTAAAGTGCAAATCGTGGCATGGTTGTCCATGGACAGCACTGATGCCTTACTTTCAGAGACCCGCATGCTCTGTTGTCCGCTATACATTAAAAAAGGCATCCATAATAAGACTAGACAAACAACAGTTTCATGATTTTCAATTAGTCTAGGTATATATAAATATAAAAATGAATTGCTGTTTGTAAAACTCGCGTACCACTGCACCCAATTGATTAATTCTTTCTTAGAATTTCGTCTTTGAAGTAAGAAGATGATTTATTCACATACAAAAGTCAATTTGAATTATAATACATTTTATAAAGCTTAACTATTTGTGGAGAGGTTCCGAGAAGTCAGAACAATAATTATCCAAGTATGAAAAATGTAGGGGTAACTATTGTGTTGGTACATATCAGGTACTTGAAACTATCGACATTGACATTTTGGCTAAGGGTCTCCATGGGCTGTGGATCCTGGATGAATGTGGGAGATGAGTAGATTCCATACTTAACAATTTTAAAATTTTTGTGTAGTTAATTGTATAATTTTTTAAATATTTTAATGATTCAGCAGAGAAGTAAATACAATACTGAATATGAACTCTTCTAGCACTGTAAACTGTTTTATTAGCTATATTATGTATTTTAATCACTAAGAGTTAAGTTACTAAGTTTGCTAGGGTCTGCTATTAATAATTAAAATGCATGGCTAATTTTCAGATCTTTATTCCTGGCACCGCAATGGCAATATTTTAAACATAATCATAAAAAAAATTGATTTGTCTTTTAAATGGTAGAATGCAATTCTATGTTCAAATTATTTAATGATCCATGCTTAAGAAAATATCTTCTTAAGAATAAGAAAATATTATCTACTTGAGCTCATATTGCATTATTATAACTTTGATTACTTCACTCAATATGATTTGCTATTTGAACATTTCAAATTTAAACATTTGTAATAACATAAGGATCTAACTGACACTAATACTTGTAAAATTAAATATAATTGTAAAATGTCTTATATAATTAACAATTCTATTATTTCCATTATCATAAAAACCATCAAATATTAGTGTTACACCAGCAAAAGCATGGTAGTGTCTAATTTAATATAATTTAACAATTCAAGTGGTTTTTTAGTTTAATAATACCTAACTTTTACCTATAATATGTATTTATTTACAAAAATTACGACATTGCTCTTTTTTTAAAAGATAAAACAATTTATTTAATTACCAGTTTAATGAAAATATAATTTTGTGACTGGATATAGACAATAATATGTAAAACTTTTAACTATTAATACAACATAATTCATTAAATAACCAAAATTATTATGTATTATAATTCCAATTAATCAAATTCCTTACCATCATTATTATCTTCAATGTCTTCTTTAGCATTATTATCTTCTAGAACTGGTTCATTGACAGGATTGAATGCATTAAGAGAAGAGCTTAATTTAGGAGGTTGAGCTGCTGGTGTTATTTTAGATGGGGCAAGAGTTGGTGCACTTTTAGTTGTTAAGGATGATTTTAACTTTGTAATTTCTTTTTCTAATACATCTATCTTATGTTTACGCTCATCCAATTGGGCTGTCAATGTTTCTTTTTCTAAACGTAGAGTATCAAGTATAGCAGATTTGCTCAATTGTAAGTTTTGCAAGGATTGTAATTCTGTTTTGCAAAGCTCAACATCAATTAATGTTCGGTTCACTTTTGTCTCAGTTTTTAATACCTTTTCTTTATACTCTGCCAAATTATTGGTAAACTGAATTTTTTGATTTTGTAAGTCGTTAATTTTAGTATTTAAACCATCTCTTTGTTGAATGTGTCGTAATGAATCTTCCATGCAAGATGTTTGTTGTTTTGAACATTCTTGTAGTTGAATACCAAGTTCGGATAACTTTTTTGTAATTCGGCCTCCATACTCCAGCTATTAAATAGTGAAAGGATAAGTAAAAAACATACTGCAAACACGATATACATTGGCCAACGTCGCATGTTTTCTAAGCCCATATTTCGTTATCACTAAAAAAGCTCCTGACTTTTACAGTTTAGTGAATAACTTAAAACTACAATTATGTTATTCACAAGATTTCATTTATGAATGCACAACAGTATAAAACCCTAAATATTTATAAAAGTACGATGTCAATGTACTTACTAAGTACTTTAATAAACAAATCTCTGTGGTTTGTAAATTATATCGTATGTACTTTTAAGTTTTATGTAAATTTAAAATTATACTTGATGCTCTATGGCCTTAATGGATTACTTGACAACTGACAATAAATTTAATTAAGTTAAATTATAAAGGCCGGCAACACACCCTACTACCCTGCAAGGCCTAGGAGTGTCCTTTGGAGGGAATCCAAGGCCACCCGTCCCATAAAAAATTATATTATATATTAATAATAAATATTAATTTATATAAAAAGTAATTTTAATATAAATTTAAAAAGCTTTATTAGTTTCTTAAAAATAATTGTGTGATCCATATTTTTAGGGCACATATTAGAAGAATAATGTTGTAATGGCAACATAATAATATTATGTTACATACAAATAAATGACAATCTCTGGACGATATATACTTTCGATTTGCATGGATATATAATCTATAGATGTATTTTCTATCTGGAGCATAGACACCAATCCGAAATTTGCCCAAAATCCAAATTCTATCATCGACTTTGGTTTATAGCCACGAGGTTTTTACTAATTTTTTAATATTTTGTGAAACATTACGAAAAATCTTCACATATTTATTACAGAATGCCACCCAGTAATCCTTTACCGCCTAAAGAAAATGCTCTTTTTAAAAGAATTTTGGTAAGTTTCATAACAAACTTAAGTCTCTCTTGATACTTAACTAGCTTGTCATTTTTCGTTTAGATTCTAAATAAAAGTGTATCGGGACATTTTATAAGATTATTGTACTGTCAATTTAATATATAACTAATGATCAATAGATTTTTACATATGCTTAATTTACGTAACTTTGTCACAAAATTTTTTAGCCCCATAGCCTTTTTATGTTGTAAAATTAAGGTTAACCATAAAATATTATATTAATTTTTAATTATTTTTTCAGCGTTGCTATGAACATAAACAATACAAAAATGGGTTGAAATTTGCCAAGCAGATATTGTCTAATCCAAAATTTGCAGAACATGGTGGTAAGGATAATGAATCAATGACATTTGTTTATATTATTAATTTACATGACTTTTTAAAATGATATTTTTGATGTTATTTTTCAGAGACATTGGCTATGAAGGGTTTGACATTAAATTGTCTTGGTCGAAAAGAAGAGGCTTATGATTACGTTCGTAGAGGTCTTCGGAATGATTTAAAATCTCCAGTTTGTTGGCATGTATATGGGCTACTTCAACGGTCTGACAAAAAGTATGATGAAGCAATAAAATGTTACCGGAATGCTCTTAAATGGGAAAAGGAAAACATTCAGATTCTTCGGGATTTATCTTTGTTACAAATTCAAATGAGAGATCTGGAGGGATATAGAGTAAGTATTGATGTTATATTTTAAATATAGATTTTAAAAAAATTCTAAAAGAAATATTAGACATTAAACACAAGGAATACTTGATTGTTTCTATATTTAATTATATTATTGTTTGCAGCATAAAGATTATTTAAGTGTTATATTTAAAATTGGCTTCATTTCAACAGTTTTTTGTGTTATAAAAATAGAATATAAATTTACATTATTGTTTTTCAATTATTACATATCATTTTGTACCTGATCATATTTTTAACATACTAACATATTAATTAATTAAGCTATTTTATGTTAAATTATTTTACCATGTTTTTAGGATACTCGTTATCAATTATTTATATTGAGACCAACACAAAGAGCATCATGGATTGGTTTTGCAATGAGTTACCATCTTTTGGGAGAGTATGAGATGGCCAACAGTATTCTGGATGCATTTAGAACTAATCAGATGAAGGGTCCTTATGATTATGAACATTCAGAACTCTTGTTGTATCAGAATATGGTTTTAGCAGAGTCTGGCCAATATGACAGAGCTCTGGCCCATTTGTTAAAATTCCAAACACAAATACTTGATAAATTATCCATAGAAGAAACTTGTGGGGAATATAATTTGAAACTGGGAAGGTATGTCCTTGTTTATAATATTTGTCTATGTAATCAAATCTTTCAATAAGGTTCAAAACTCAAATATAAATATAAAATTGTATCACACAATAGTGTAAATTAATGCTTTAAGTTCATTGTTATATTGACTTGGAATAAAACTGGATACAATTATGACTATTTCACAATTTGAGTATTCTATTTAAAAAATGTGATTCATATATGCTTTAACATCTTAATTAAAAAATTATTTTATAGGTTTACAGAAGCAGACACAATATATAAAGGTCTATTAAAAAGAAACCCAGAGAATGTAATGTATTATCAGAAACTTATAGAGGCCCAACGTCTTACTACCTCTGACCAGAAAGTGGCCTTTTTTGACGTTTATAAGTAAGTTTAATTTGGAAAAAAAGTGTTTTATCTAGAGTACAAAAATATTCTTATTACATTTCCAGTTGCACGCACTATGCATTTAGTAGTTTTAATTGGTTCATATAATTAGTATAGTATAGTGTGGTATCTAAACAATGTAGGTATTCATTAGGGTCTTTTTAATACCATAATATTGTGCGCTATGCTGCGAAGTAAAAGCCATAATAATCCATTGTTGCTATTGCTTTACGACACTTCTTTTTTTTTCTTAGGAAGGGCACATCCCTACATTATTATATTAATAGTTTTGCATTGCAAAAGCTTATCACTTGTAAGTGGTTGAAGTAGAAATAGCCATAAATTTTAACTTTGATTGAAACATCTGAACTTTCAATTATAAATAAAAAGAGAACCATTAAGAACCTGAAGAACCATTAAGCTTCGGAAGACTCGTACCTTACTGGTTTTAAAAATGTACCATGAAGCTTGAGGTATCGGGTTTGAATCCCGGTCCAGACAATTATTTATAATTTATTTGGTCTTTGGAAGGTATTGACAGTGGCCGGGCGAGTGTCTTAATACTGTCACATCCGTGGGAAAGCCATGCTAAAGCATATGCTGCCGCACTTATTAGGCTGGCTCGTCCAAAGTGATAACACGGGCTCACAGAAATCTCAGCGTGAAACGGTACTTGTACTGTGTTGATGATATCTGAAACCTTCAAAAATTTCGCTTAAGTGGCGTAAAAAGCCGGCAACACAACCAAAGCTCTGACTGTAGCGTGGTTGATGATGGGTAGCCGTGTTCTCTTACCATATAAGAAACGCATCTGCTCCGTTGTCCGCTATACTTTAAACATTTTTTTACTGTAAAACAATTCCTCAATTTTTTTTTTTAAATTTACAGGAAAGAATTCCCAAAAGCAATTGCACCCCGTCGCTTGCAATTGACAGAAGCTGAGTGTCCAGGCGTGTTTAGCCGTCTCGTGGATGAGTACTTACGACACGGCTTGCATAAGGGTATTCCACCACTGCATGTTGACCTGAGGTTAGTTCTTAAATTTCAAATTCGTTAACTATATATTCCACATGGATTTCACTTCTAAACTTCTCAATATATTGTTTTTATAATATATTTCCTTTTTGTAATCGAAACAATTTTGTTAAATTTAGATATATAATTATAATCTGTGAATAATTTTAAATAATTTCCTATATGGATAAAAGTCTAGGTTAACAAAAAAACTACAGTAAAAATATATAAGGCATTTCTTCTAAATATATAAAAAATATCAATGGATTCAGTTTTCGATAGTATAATAATACCAATATGAATTTGCTTTAATGATTCATTTTTGTTTGTTAGGTCAGGTTATATTATATAAATGATATGCAAATGAATTAGGCAATTATATTTTCAATGCAGAAATATTAGCTTTTTTGTGTATTATATTTGAATGTATCACTTATATTCCAAGATTTGTAATCTTGTATTACTTATTTAAATTTTAGATCATTATATGAGGACCAAAATAAAGCGGACACAATAGAACAATTATTATTACAGTACATTGAGAATTTGTCTAAAATAGGCACTTTTAGTAGTGAATCTGATGAAGTTAAACAACCCGCAAGTGCATTACTGTGGGCCTATTATTTCGCGGCTCAACATTTCGATTTTAAAAGGGACACTGATAAAGCACTATATTATATAGATGCAGCCATAGAACATACTCCTACGTTAATAGAACTTTTTATTGTTAAGGGAAGGATATATAAGGTAACTTCAGTTTTATTTTTTTTGACTTATAATGTAATAGTTATTTAATAGTTGTATAATTTAAATAATATATTTAATAATGTGGTTTCCTGATCTATAGCTTAAGCGGCATTAAAAGCTATCAGCACAACCAAGGCGCGGACTACGGTGCAGTTGCTCCGTTGTCCGCTATAGAATTTAAAAAATGGCGTTCATTGTGTTATTTATGTCACGTATTTATTAAATTTCAGCACGCAGGTGATCCGATATCAGCATATAGATCGTTGGAGGAAGCCCAAGCAATGGACACGGCTGATCGTTATGTGAACAGCAAGTGCGCGCGGTATATGCTTCGCGCTGGACACGTAAAACGAGCTGAAGATATGTGCGCCAAGTTTACTCGGGAAGGTCGGTTGTTTTTCCCAATATATTCAGTTTCGTTCTTTGGCATTACTCTGAAAATCTTTGATCTCAAGGTCATGCAAATAAGAAGAACACCAATCTTGAAAAAGGTTTTTGAAAATGTTTGCAGTCAGTAATTAGATAATAGATTACTGTAGAGCAGGTAGTCTGAGAGCCTCTTAGTTAAATGGATTTAAAAGTCCACCGTGAAGCGAGAGGTATCGGGTTTGAATCCCGGTCAGGGCAATTATAATTTTAGTTATATATTCGGCCTAACTTGATAGTGGCCGGGCGATTGTCTTATATTGTCGCACCCGTGAGAGAGCCATGCTGAAGCTATGCTAATTCAATAATGGGGCTGGCTTGTTCGAAGTAATATGACGGGCTCACACAGAATACTCAGCGTGAGTTGGTAGTTGTTACTTGAAAACGGTTTCTGTGTTTTGCTGAGGGAGTGAGGATACCGGAAGCCCACAAAAATGCTTCTTAAGCTGTGTTAGTAAGCCGGCATAACAACCATTACGCGACGATGGTGTTCTCTTGCCATAAGAGAGACCTCCATGCACCGTTGTCCGCTATATCAAAAAATTAAAAAAGAAGAAAAATATCGGCTGCAATTGTAGGTATATTGTCACCGTGTGATCTGAGTAAACAAATGAAATAAATATTTCGATTGAGTAGGAAGACTTGATTAATTGCATGAAAAAATGTACTACTTTTAATGACTATACTGATACTGATATTCAACGAAACCAGCTTTAAATAATTAATATGGTATGTTTTATAGGTGTCCCCGCAACGGAGAACTTGAACGAAATGCAGTGTATGTGGTTCCAAACAGAGGCTGCTGCTGCGTACCAAAGACTACACCAATGGGGCGAAGCCCTAAAGAAAGCCCATGAAGTGGATAGAGTAAGTATATATTCGCTTAATATGCTTAGATTTCATTTTTTCAATACAAAAGTTTATTATCGTAAGTTATTAAATGAAAGGGGATGCATTACTATTTCTTACGATGTATACGTAACATACACCAACAAGTGTAAGTATTTTGTACCAGGGAACTCGGCAAACGCCACCTTACCCAGTACGACACCTTCGCATCTTAATTACGTGGTATTTTTTGTATTTGTGTATTTTTTTATAATTATAAATCATACGTACCGTTGTGATGTATAGTAAAGTTTTATTAAAATCCGTTCAGTAGTCTTTGTTTGAAATCATCCTTTCAAATCGCGTTAAAAGTAGTATAAATATGATTGTGAATTATATAGTATAAATAAATAGTTCATTACTTTTAATTTTATTTTAACATTACAGCATTTCTCGGAGATTATGGAGGACCAATTCGACTTCCACTCGTACTGTATGCGTAAGATGACGTTGCGGTCTTACGTGGGTCTTCTTCGGTTGGAGGATGTTCTACGAGCTCATCCGTTTTATTTCCGTTGCGCACGCGTCGCGATACAAGTGTACTTGAGACTTCATAGCCACCCGTTACAAGACGCACCGCAAACTTCGGAGCCAGATACAGGTATGATTTAATGATCCAGTAGGTTTAATGATCTAAATATTATCTAGATAGTCGTAAATTTGTTCTTAACAGTGATTATAATAATATAGCCATTATTCAGATACACTTTACAAACGATTTATTTAGTATTTGTTCTGGTTATCATTTCCAGACCCATTGGCTAGTCGGCAAAGGCCTCCAAGCTTTTCCATTCTTGAGCCACTTGTTTTTATCTCTTTCCCCCACGAAGAACTTTCCGATTAGGGTAGCTGTTATTACTATCTATTGTATACTAATAACAGTAATTACTTAGATCCCCGGGTGTATATAGGGACTTGCAGTTTAATTAATTAATAACAGGGATTATTACTACCCATTGAAATAAGTGTAGTTCAGCCTGCTTTAATTTTTTATAGAGATTTTTTTACTAACAATGCTAAATATTAGTATCACTTACACAGCTGTATATTTCTAATGATTTGGGAAGTTATGGTAACGGACAAAATTGGCGTAATAATACGTTTTATTTAATACTTGTACGTCAAAAGAGGTACGAACGTCCTATTTACTAATAACTTAGAAATAGCATTTATTACGTACGTGAGCCATCTTAATGTAAGTAATGTAGGTCAATTAAATAATTTATGCAAATTATAAGTTTGTATTAAGCACAACATTGATATTCAGTTTTAAGTTTTAAGTATTTACTTTTGAGTATGAACGGCATTAATCTTTGGACATATTCAATTAGTTCATGGTCATTTAACTTAAACATTATTAAGCCTCTTGGTAAATTCTAGGTATTTCTACTACTTTCGTTTCGAAAGGATTCAGGTTTAATAATTACGTTGTATTCATTTCCCCATGATAAAATGTTTAGTTGTAGAATGTTAAATATGTATACATGTATTTATAAATGAAACAAAACATAAGTGATAAAATTTAAATCAATTTATTTCCTAGTCTTTAAAATCATTACAGATCACAAATACCTGCCATTTTATTTATACAAATTACAGTAACAGTCATCACGCTGGATTGTTCTTTTCATGCCACAAATCACAACATGCTCGTACGTTCATCGAAAACACTGACAAACAAATAAATTAACTAACCTACTCTTGCACCGGCCACTTAACAATAGTTTAATAAATACCTATAATAATAATAACGTTTGTTTGATTCGCTAATGTCCGCGAAACACATCGTCTAACACGTTAATAATATGGCATTGCGGACGACCGCTAGTCTTTTCATCTTACACTACTTAGGACAGTTATAAATCACATTTGCGCTTTGTATTTACACTACACGTTCAGTTCAGACTAGAGCATTCATTTCACCGTCCGTAGCCGGGCGCCCTGTATCTCTCCCTCGCGGCCTGTGCTGCCTGTGGCGTCAGGAAGTATACGTGTGCTCCTTCCCCAGGTAGCCTATACCTAACTAGAGATCCCGGTCGCCCTTCTCCGGCTACATTAACAGCTCCAATCCATTCAGAATCGGGATTGATTGGTGGTAAGGGCCTCCTATAGTTTACATCTGTGTCTCCAACCAACGATGGCCTATTCAGGTCGTACTGTTCTCCAGTATACTGAGGCTCTTGCGGCTGTTCTCTATATTGCTGTCCCCTCCGATAATTTGGGTTTGGAATGGGTATAAACTCACTGTCCGGGTCAATAGGCGGCCTTGGATATCTGTCGTTGATTATAGTGTCTTCTGCCAGAGACGGTGGATTGTGTGGTTCTACTAACTGTGCGCTCGCTTGCGAAGGATATACCGGTTCACTATCTACATTTACGGGTGGCCTTGGATGTCTGTTGTTTACATTGGTATCCCCGTGCAGTGATGGCGGGTTTGGGCTTTGTGATTCAACTATTTCATACGCATATTGAAGTTTAATATTGTTGTCGATGGGCGTCTTAACTGTTTCTAGAGGTGGCGTAACAGCCAAGCCGTGAACATCTTGTGTTCCGTCACCAAGCTTTTGGCCAAATACATCAAATGTGCTTTTCGTGAAGTCATCTATATACCGTTCATCATGTTTTGTATAGTAGCCGCTGCTTATTGGATTGGGAGTAGTACTCGGGAGTCTGTTGATTTGATGAATTGGTTTGCCGGTTTGTACTGGTATTTGGTTGATGTTTTTCACTGGTAGAGTTTCCTTGGCCGATACATCTTCATAGTCTTCTTCGTTTAGTTTTGACTTTGGATAATATCTAGATGACGTGGGTCGCTCTGTACTTGCGTGAACGTTTTCTACTAGGTATTGTTGATAATTCGGAGATGAAGACGTGACTGCATTAAATTCATTATCTGCGTTGAATGGTTTACTGTAACTTACCATTGGCCGGAAAGGTTCGGGGTCAAGTTTTGGCGCCCTGAATGTCAATTTTTCTGGTCTTGGTTTGCTTTCGTAACTGAATTGATAAACGGGACGTGACGTAATTGGCTTTTGTTTAGTAGTATACGGTCGATTTGATTTTGGCCTCTTTGTCGTAAAGAAGTCTATTGTTTGTTGTATGTCGGCGATTTGCTGATAGAACGAGTCTGGTCTTGCTTTCTGTTGTGGTACATAATTAGATTGTGGGCGTGGTTTCTGAATGCTGAAATATTCTTGTGTATATGTACGAGTACCTTGTTTTTGTGGTAGTAAATAGAAAGCATCGCCTTGGTCGAAAGTACCATAGGAAACACCCACTCCCGATTGATATTGATTCTCTTGATTAGTGAGTGGTTTAGGAGCGTACGATGCTTGGCTAGGTACAGTTTGATAGTAATATCTCCCATCAAAACTTTCTGGAGCCCTTGTTTTCGGCTGCTCATCAAAGAAGTAAAATGAAGCCACAGCGTTCTCATTTGGTTTGTTATTGTACACTGGTTGTAATTTTGTAGTCGGTATGGCATCGTTTTGAACGTTGGAATAATATCCTCGTAGTGGTACAGGAGTTGAAGATATCTCATTGGTTTGTTCATCACCTACCTTTTCTGGTACATTGAAAGGCTTAAATGTTGTAGTCGGAAGCTTATTTTCGTAAAGTTCGGGGTAATCATACACAACTGATACTGAAAGTGGTTTTGACGTAAGTTTTGTACGTGTTTTGTAAACAGGTTTCTCCGTTTTTGGTCTTGAAATGATTTCTGCATCAGAGTTGTATACTTTGACAGGGTGTCGGCTTGGTATTATTCGTTGTGATTTTCTGTATTTAGTTGTTGGAATTTCATTCAACGGTGTTGTTAAAGTTGTAGGAGTTTCTGTTGTTTGTGGTAATTCTGTAGTCGTTGTTCTTGCCTTGAACTTTCCTCTGTACGTAACAGGTGTTGGTGAAGGCCGTTTTGTAGTAGTCTTAGTTCTTGTATACGTAGACGTTGAAGGAACAACAGTAGTCTTAGTGTTTTCGTTGAGTGGGGCAAAAAAGTCTGGTGGCGGTGGCAAAATAATACCAGGTACTAAAGGTCCAGCCGGTACATTACCCTTGTAGTCATTTCGATAAGAAAAATTGTAGGGCGGCGGATAGTATATCGAAGGGTCGTCTTCGTCGTACAGGTCTGACTGGTTGCTCGGTGGTGGTAGAAAAGCGGCGCCCGGAGGATAACCTTCTGGAAAAGAGCCGTTCATGGATGCAGGGAAAGGGAATGCCCCTTCGCTTGCATTACCGGGTAGGAATGGGAACGGAGAACCTGACAACGGCGCTCCCCCGGAAGTAGTGTTTCCCTTATTATCACCCGGGGAGTCGAACGTTCCAGGTGGATAAAGGAATGGCGGTGGCGGTAAAGGGCTTTCGCCTTCTCCCGAAGGGAAGGGTGGGAATATGGGCGCAGGGAAACTGCCGTTAGGCGTAAGGAAGACGAGCGGTCCGTCGTCGGAGAGACGTACGGGAAAGGGCGGTGGAATTTTGGGTTTGTCTGGTAGTTTAACTTGCCTTCTAGGCGCCTCATAATTGTCTATTGGTGGCCATACGTTCTGTTCTGGCTCATTTGTGCGTTCAGGGAACGAACCACCTTTAATAACTAATAGATGATCTTCTGATAGCCAAATTTCATCTTTCTTTAGACCTCCTAAGTTCTGTAAGTTGTCTTTCGATCTGGTCTCCGAGTTTGGTTCGTAGCTTAATATGCCTGGCCGTTTGGGCGTCTTTGAAAACAATTCGTTTTGTATAAGCCCATATTTGCCTTCAGCCACCTGATCCGACAACGTTTTCTTATCTTCGTCATCTTCCTTAATCTTTTTGGTCTCTTTGCCTTCTCCGGCACTAGACATTAGCATACCATCGTCCCATATACCCTGGTTCCAGCCCACGTTGCCGCCGGACTGGTCCGGCGCGATCACGCTCGCAATTTTTACATTTTCACTTTTATCGTTAAAAGCGATGGAGTTTTTTGGACTTCCATGTTCCTTTTCTGATTTGATTTTCAAATGTCCACCGATGAGACGCTTGATAGTCCTTTGTGATTCTGCACTTTGTGAGTCTGATGTGGACGCGAGTGAGCGCTGATCGCGCACGAACGAGTCGGGCGGCAAGACGTATGTCGGTACGAGAACGCTGCAATACGCTGTGCAGCACGTCAGCGCCAGCGTCAGCACTAACGCCACCCCTCTCACCATCTGAAAATGACAACACACCACATTAATAGCCCGCACACAAAGCGCACAACATTATTGGCTTGCATTTAAGAAACTTATCTAGTCATTTTTTAATTGAAAACGCAGCGCTCTCGGTCATGAACGCGTTAAGTGAAAGGATTAGTGGAGACAAAAACCTCAGCGAGTGGTTGGGAGCACTGGCGTGCCGCGGGCGACCGGTCGCCTTTTTATGAATTCGCACAGTGACCACCTCCGACCCGGCTGGCATTGAGAGTCAAGCGTTTAATTTGGAAATTAACAAGTAACAAGCTCGAGACAGGAAGGCCGCGGGGCCTGCGACACTATTAACGGTTGTGATTCGAGCGACAATTCGCATTCTCCGTAATCCGGCAATTACTTAATAATTAATTGTTGCGCGTAAACGTTGAAATTTTACAGTTTGTTACCCAGCAGTAGAAAAAGTTGGTTATAGATTGGTTATTTTTCACGTTATGAAATTCATCGGAAAAAGACCAGATTGTAACATACACATTGAATAATATAATGAAAGTATTTCAAAACTAATATCATCTTGATTAAACTTTAATGGATCTATTGAAGATCAATAAGCGATTGCAATAATAAAAAAAAGTAATAGCTTGACTAAAGCTGTTAAGCGCAGCAATCAATTTATTTAGCAACGAGAGACCCAGCTTAGCTTTGGTTCTGAGTTTTGATCTCAATACAGGCCAATCGAAGTAAAAGCTTGTAATATTTATTTAATTTACAGACGTTTTCGCTTCTATTGCAGTAATAATTATATAATACCGATTACTATCTTCAATAGTAGGACAACTAGTATTTGTACTGTAGATAGAAGGGATTAAGTAGGGCAAACACAATTTGTGCTTTGGTATGCAATAATAAAGCGGGGCGTACCGGCTTGTTCTATTGCCATTTTAATGGTGTTTTGAGACTGATATGAAATCTTTGTTGCCGTACCCTTTAGTGTTCATTGTTATAATATCTATTTATAATTGACTTGAATCGAAACAAGTATCAACTGCAATATAATATTTTCTATTGATTATTTATGTAATTATGGTGGTCTTTATTTCCAGTTTTTGTGAGTTTAAAGCTATTCGTATAGTTCGGTGGAATATTAGCTTATTTAGCAATATCGTCAACAAAAGTTCACTGTAAATGTTTTAATGAAGTTTGACATTTTGTGGGACTCATCTTGAGTATCCTTTCGTTCGACACCGGTTAACCTTGTGTCTGTGACTTTTCGCTGAAAATTTAATATGCATATTTGTATGTAAACAGTTTAAATTCTTAGTGATTACCGGAAATAGATTTCGCTGCAGATATACATCACATTAAGTATTACATGATGATAAAAATTAATGAGAGGATGTAATTGATATATTTTGAGATATATATATCGTTTTGATTCTGTAATAATCGCATTAATAAGAATGCTGTTTTGATTCTATATAAAGATTAAACTGACAAAGGCGCGCGGCCTTGCCTCGCGAGGTGCACGAATTTTTTGCGGTCACCACGAAACGTGAATTTATATTCTGGTTGTTAGGAGACACGCTTTCCGTTTCGCCCTCGTTACTTTTAAATATATTTTAACACGATATTGTAAAGACTAGATGTTTCGCGTGCTTATTTCTTTTTCGAATGTATGATTATATTATTAATATCGTGAAATTACACCGCTCAAGTGGCATAAAAATCTGGCAACATAACCAAAGCGCTGAATGTGGCGCGGTTGTCCATGGGCGGCGATGATTTGTTACAATAAAAGGAGACACGCCTGCTTTGTTGCTTGTTATACAATTTTTTTTTAATAAAATTACTCGATTATAATTCTAATAGTTTACGTATTTTAGTTACGTATATCTCAACATAAACACGTTGCGCCTTTAATTAATAAAATTTAATTACTAATGTTGCATACGTTGATATTTTAAAAAAGTTGCAGTAATCGTCGTTTCAGTAATGTATAAAACCAGTACAATATTTGAGATGTGTTTCAGTAAACAAAAGTATTGAGAAACTTAATGCGTTACCGATAATTTGTATTCAGCACTCAGCATTGTCGATTCCAACTTTCCAATGGCCTTTTGTTAGCCAAATTTGGCTTTCAGGATACCACACTCTATTATTTTAAAAACGCTGGTTAAAGCCAAGTAAAGCTGTAACGCAATATTTTCTGAATAATATTGTAGTTGGTTAGGCATAAGCCCTAGAGCGAAATTGTTAGCATTAAGCCTCTGTCCCAATGCCGCGACTTGCTACGGTTTCGAAAGGCAACAATGCCAACATATGACACGACTCAGCAACTCCATTGAACCTCAATTAATTTTGTTATGAAATCACTTATACGACACTGTAATGGTTGCTTTAACTTGCCCAAGTCCGCGCCAATGGCTGAAATAGCCCTACCATAATCATTGATGATGACAGTTCCAAATGGCGTTTTAGTAACAACGTGAAAAACAATGTTTGACTAAAGTCACTATTTGAATAACAAACACCATTCACTGATATAATAAAAGTACTGGCCTTGTTATTTTTTTATCCTAGTTCAAGATAGGTAAAATCATAGTAAGAACTAGTACGTCAATATGAAAAAATACCTGTACGGCTTTCCGTAAGCTCAAGGAGATCAATGTATGTAATTATGCGGCGTAGGTACCGATTTTATTATGTTGGGACCTGCCTACGTTATTACGTAAATTACCACCAAGAAACCTTCAATAGAACGAATTTATAGCATTTCTGTATTGTATCGTCATATTCTAGTATTTTTTTATTCTATAGCGAACAACGGAGCAGGTGGCTCTCCTATATGGTAAGAGAACACCGCCGCCGATGAACAACTGCACCACAGTCCGCGCATTAGTTGTGTTGCCGGCTTTTTGCGCCTTTTTACGCACTTTTAAGGGCCTCCGATATCCTCACCCACTTTGCGAAAAACAGTATAAGTACTTTCACGCTGAGTATTCTGTGAGCCCATGGTATTACTTCGGACGAACCGGTCCAATTAGTGGAGAGACATGCTTCAGCATGGCTCTCCCACGGGTGGTAGTAGCAATTTTATTTATCTGAAGTTGGTAACGTTTTCGATTTGTCTAAACTAAGTATATAAATGTAATAAATCTGCCATTATAATCAATTTCCATATGAAGCGTTATAAAAATATGAATAATACGTAAATCAATCATTCAAGAGAAATCAGGTCTCTAAAGGGTCGGTGAACTTGAGGCTTAATGCAATTGTAAAAAGATTTCAATCAGGATTGACACGATATCTCAATTTATTACTAATAACGTTGGTAATTATTTCCCGTCGAAATAAATTTGATTAGCGATCAGTTGAAATAGGAATTCAATCCAATGTTTATTACCACGAGAACTATGTAGTGTTGGAGTTAGTTTTTCTGTAGTTTAGTTTAATGCATGAATAACACTTTTAAATCTTATTAATTACTATGAAATCGTTAAATGATCTTTATATTTGCCTGAATGTTTTTGTTATTGTATAATGCTAATAGTGTCACGGTTTTCTTTGCGATTGTCGCTAACGGTCAAGGCGAAATACCATCCTATAACTTGTTTACTATCGCGCCTATTAGCTTGCCTAGGTCTTGTCATTTTGTACTTTCCATAGTGTTCCCTTTGATGTTGAGATAATGGAGTTGAAATTATGTTCTTTATCGCATAACCTTGGATTTTACTGTGAGAATACTTGTCTGTTGTTTGCGCCAGCTTCAAAGACTTGAATTACGTGGGCGATTTTGTTGAATATATTGCAGAAATTTTAGCTTATTTCAAATACAGATTGCTTAAATCGATTGCCTATTTATTTGTATATACAGTGTTCATTCCGTTTGATTTCTGTAATTTTTGAAACAGGAAGTTGTTTTCTACTTGTGTTCGGTTTAAGGTCATTGTACAATACCGACAGTAGAGTTCTAATTGAGTTTTACTGTTACCATTTGAGCATACGTCAAGTTACGGCCGTGTGGCAAAGTACTTAGCATATCTTTGATCTGTCGTTTGGTGTGTGTGAATGATTAATAACTTAAATCTCAGGGTTAGTAATTATGTCGTTAGTTTTCCGCACTGTGCTCGTTTTAACCTTCCTCTTTTAAAGAATTGTTTGAGTAAGTTTTCGTAACGTCGAAAATATGTAAAACGTGCTTGAACGTTTTTATAATGGGGAAGTGGAGCGGTCGTTGACGCAAACGTAGCCATTTTTGGATAAATTTCCTACGTCGCTAGTTATAACAGTTAGCTTACAATATTAATGGGAGATTTGCGTATGATGCACCTCACGGAGGCATCTATACTACGTGCTATGATTTTGTAATCAGTGCACGCTTTCTTTTCTTTGTTTGCTTGCGACTTTCTTGATTCTTTGTTTCGTAATTTCACAGAGTGGTCACACTCGGAGTTATTGTATGTAATCTCGCATGTAATGGTTTGTTGTTCTTTATGTCGTACGCTCGTAATAGCCATTACGGCATCTAGAGATTTTCGTGCTTTTCACATAGCCGTACTGTTGCAAGACAAATTAAATTGATGGTCTCGTTTACGTGACTAATTATAGATTTTTTTTTGTTTGTTGCAAATAAAGATTTTCATTGTTATGAATAGGAAAGTATACAATAACTTACGGCAGTAATAAACTAGTCAAGATTTGCATCTGTGTAGTAGTACGCCAATTAGTTGATTTTAGATAATAACAATACATTATACTACGTTGTTAAATACGAGCACTTTTGCAATGAATTTCAAAATTTTTTCCAACAGTTTGGGCGTTACCTTTGATGTTTTTCGGAGCGTGGCGCATAGGCAACCTTAAATTACACTCGAGTCCTTCGTATCACGACGAAAGCTAAAGTGAATTTTGTAATGCAAGTTCCGAATGGCCATTATTTTAATTGTATCTAGGTAATTACGCTCAAGGTGACATAACTCAAATAAACTAGACCCGTTGGTTTGACGAAGCTCGAACGTAAATTATGAGAAATGAATCTATTGTTTGAATGAGCGGTGACAGTCGCTCTGCCACACACAAATCTTATTGTTGCCTTTTTTACTTTAACGGGGCCTGTATTGGAAACGGTTTAGTCTGGTAGGTGTCGTCTCGTCGATAACGCGTCCCTCACGACGCGAACCGGATTCACTTCTTATGCGGATTTACGTATGACGTAATTTGGAATTAACGGCGTGTTTCGATTCAATAATAGGCACTCATAGAATTTTCATATACAAGTAATAAAATATATTTTTCCTTATCATTTAATCGGTATTAATGGCTTTCATCTTAGTTGTAAGATACATAATTGGCAAAGTAGACGTTACCATTTTTTACGTAGATGCTACTGTGAGAGTTACGGAATTTTACTTTTAACCAGATAAAAGAATGAATGATTAATAATATATATACATTCCATTTAGTGCGAGTCATATCTGTCGACATTTATGACAAAGTGAGGTTGTGATGACAATTAAGGTATGTGCCAGGTGACTATTGTGTCATCAAGTGCATTACCATAATAGAGAAGGCGACATTCTATGATCTTTGTACTAATTAAACCTTTAGTTTTTTTGCCAATTTTGCAGTAAAAGTAACGTTGCTAGAGGTAAATGAAAATTAAAATATTTCATTGTGGAATAACATGTTCGAAACTCAATAATATAGTTACAGTTGTTCCTTTGTATTTATTATTTTAGCAATGCTGTTTAGCAGTTACTTTAATAACCTAGTTAACTTTTTGCCACACAACCTAAAATATATATTGTTGGTATCGTGTAAATGCTTAATGTCTCACGTTCTTTAACGACATCCGCCTTTTAAATTGTCCGTTTTATTAATTTATATACACCTAGTGTGCGAACTCATATTAAAAACTACAAAACTTAGGAATAGAAAAAAACTTTGCCAGCTATATTCCAATATATCTTAAGATTGTTGTGATGCAATCGTTTGTACTACTTTCATCTCGCACCTGTTGATATCCAGTGCAAAGTTTCAGCTTTGTTTATATGATGTAATCTAGTCTTAAGCTATTAACCAATAGTTGGCTAAAAATTTGTCGGACATGCGATAGCTTTTAGGAATTAGCCGGTACCGGATGTTTTTGTCGTAGTTTGTTTCGTGCCGTTTTTCATTATAAATTCAAAATGTTTAAGATTTGTTATTGGAATTACCTGAATTTTATTAGTGGCACGTATTGAGTGTTTTTCTCGTTAGTTAAGCACGACCTTGTTGTGATGAAAAATTACTGCATTAAATTTTTTCGTGACGGTGTTCTTGTGCGATAAACACTTGTATTTGGAATAAAATACCACGCATATATAGAAAATAAATATCTCAGACGGCCATAATTTAAAATGTTCAACGTGTTATTGTTCAAATAATAACTGTCCTTGCGTAATGAGTCAAAAACACTTTGTTTGCATTTTCTCACAGGTGTCTTTTATATACGTTCGCCATTGAGTCGTATATACCTAAGTCGGAGGTCTGTGAAACTTGAAAGTAATGAATCGTGATAATTTTTGTATTGTTTGGAGTTTACAATTCTTTACACATAATTCCCTTTGATTAGGATCCGGAAGTTGCGGCTTAAATGTTACGAATAAATTATATAGGCTGGAATGAAATATAAACACAAGCTTACTTTATCTGATAACGGTTGAGGCTGCGACTGTTTGAACACTTTGAAGTCACCCTTAGCACATAACGTTCAGTCACCTCACTAATAGTTTTCACTTGCGTTTAGACACTTGCACATGCTGGGAGCAACTGGGATGCTTGGTCGTCTCCGAGGGTCACAGGTTGTGGGGGGATGGACGTGTGTTCGTCGGGTCGAGCGGCGCTTGAGTGGCCGCGGTGGTAGGGGCGCGAGCGTAAATACGGCGCCGTAGACGCGTGCGCACGATACGCACACAAATAAACGTCTACGATCGCGCGACGCACACAGGATCAATAGATCCTGGTGCTACGGATCAATTACATTAGGAATTTGTTTGAGTAACGGTTCACTTTGCGTCTTCATTTGGTCAACGTATTCCCATAAGTGCTTCTGTGTAATGCTTTTTAATTTTAGACAGTTTAGCTCTAATTGAATGAGTTTTCGTCTATTTCTGTTTTAAATATTTTTGTTTGATCGCCCTGATTCATTTGTTCCGTGTCATTGACTTTGGTGTCCTTGAAAGGTATCGTCGTAGCTAAGTTATTTATAAAAATGTTTATTTTGGGAATTGCATTCTTGGTCATATTATTAAATACAGAATTTCTGATATTCGTAAAACGATTACTCTTTTACATCCTTGTATTAATTAATCTAACCTTAGTCAATAGTGATACAGACGAATAATTTTGACATTTTAGTCATTTTACTCATACCTAAGTAAAATCTATTTATATAATACTCATTCACAGGTGATTAATGACAATGACTTGTCAGGAATAATTATAAGCTTTAAGTTCGATCGTATTGTGAGTAATAAATAAATCGTAATGGTGTTAATTTTCATAGAATTACATATGATGAAGGTCCATCATGTCTCGTATTTCTACTGTTATAAACGGAATTTATTGGAGTTTTTTCTCTTTATTATAATCAGAAACGTATGAAGCTAGGCGTAAATGTGTTCCAAAAATGTAACTTTCTAACTAAGAAGCGACCCGTATTGTGTATGTACATTTTTTAAATTATATATTTTCTTTAATAAGTTTAAAAATAGTACAGACCTTTACTATTACAGATATATATTTTATTAATAGTACAGATATATATTTTTCCAATTAAAAAATACTTCTATTGAATATGAGAAACCGATTATTTTGAATGTCATCGACACCGGTCGTCCTCCAAAGGTCGCGGTGGCGATTTACATAACTTCCATCTAAAACGAACCGAGAAGCAACTCGCGTCTTCGCTCGCATTTCATTAATGCAATTTGTAGTGCACTTTTATATTTGTATATAATGATTTAATTAATTTAGAGCTGGAGTTATAAAGATAGATATAGAGATAAAATGTATATAAGGCAATGGATTTATGTTTAAGAATTGATTCACGTGACCTTTATTTCCGATTATAGTTTGGATGTTAGTCATTCTCATTTATATCGGTTTAATAGAACAGAATTATCATAATTTCAGCCGTAGAACGTCCACTGCTGGACATAGGCCTCCCATTCGGACCTCCATGCCATAATCGCCACGATTGGCAGGTGGGTTGGCGATCGCAGTTAGGTTTTATAGTACGCGGAGGACGCTGCTGCCCGCCCTCCGCTTTATCCCTTAGTCTTAGTCGTCTCTTACGACACCCACTGGATGATATGAGGAAGCGTAATTCTAAGCCGGCACTTCACGGCATAATATTGTTTATTAATAATAATAATAAAAAATTAAGTGGATTTGGTAATTCTCTCTTTTATGTATAAAATGTCTTCTAACCACATTCACATTACCTTGGAGAAACGGGCTATTCTCCGCAACTCGACTACTGAGCGCCTATTTTGCGTGTTTTATATTACCTTATCGTTCCATATCATACACGACCAAAAAAATTTCAATAAAAACTATCTGCGTCAACCCGGATCTGGTATAACAATTTGAGCGGAATGCGGTTGGGATTGCCCCACAATGTTTGGTGGTGATGGGGTTATCGCACTGATGCGTTTTTTTGTTTACACCTTCCGAACTGGTTATATTTTTGTTACATAATGTGTTGATATGTAATTCGATGGTATAAGCCAGACAGACATTGAAAGAATGCGTGCTGTGTGATTCTTTTAACTGTAATTGTATCAATGTTTGATGTGACACAGGTCATTAAACTACTATTCTTAGTATAAATGGGTTCATACTGTGTGCATAAGACGATATATGAGTAGTATTTTTAATTTAATTTATTTATTATTACTGTAACACTCGAATCGATGATGACCTTTTAAAACAGGCGAAATAATAGATCACATATAAGACAAAATCACGGTCAGTAATAAAGTTGAGCTATAAATATGATTCTCGTTTGTTTTACTTGAGGTAAAGTCACACAGGATATGTCATGTTACGCATCCTTGACCACAATAATTATAATATACTTACGTTTTATTTCTTAAGTATTTTTTTAGTCTATATAGGTATACAAAAGAAGTTATATATTTTATTGAAAATATTTTTTTTATAGTGTTACTTTTCCTTATATGTATTATGAACTTAGTTTTTCTATTTGCTCAACATTCATCCTTGATATTAAAGCAGCGTGACCAAATAAGTGATTCGTAATTAAATTTTAAAGAATATATTTTGGAATAATAAAAGGCGTAAATTAAATGATGACTCAATTTGTGTTTTGTGCATGTCTCGATGGTGATTTGATTACGTGTCTGTATTTTAAGATGTGTAGTGAGCGCGTAATTGTCTAAACAAATATTGATTTATCCAATATATTGAGTGCGGTTACGGGAGTTCAACATTAAACGCACATCATCGCTGTATTTTTGGAACCGAAATCCTATAAACTAGTCATCAATATGTAGTGAATTCAAGTGTATGCCATGTGACAGATTAAAATACTTTTCATAATTATTCTTAGTATACTCTATGGCCTGTGCCTATGTAGCCTTGGTGCATAGAGCCACGATGGCCTGTGATCATTACTCAAATGAAGTTCCTATGTGTTTGCCTCATGTCTCCTGGCATTAAATAAACAGAAGATTACAGTACTAAGTCATCCAAAGCAATAATTTTCACGGTATTTATCGTGTTTTTTGGTGTCGCGTCATACCGCATTCCGCGACATATTGGCGCTTCACCGTGACCACCGCGACGGTACAATGCCGAACGCCGTGTTTTCCCGCTTTTTGTATTCATAATCCGGCTGAATAATAGAAATATTACTGAGAGTAAACGATAGTTTGTTAAAAAATACATGACGTAAGGCGTCAATAGGGGTTTTTCACTATGATTAAATAAGTAATAATATTTTTGTTAATAGCATAACTTTTTTAAATAATTCATTCTGCACCTTCATGTTCTCGGGTTTTGATTTAAAATAAACGTGTTACTATTCAATGACTACATTGTTCTTATCTAGGTTGATTCTTTTTTAGTTAAAGAACAACTCTTATTTTTCTACTTTTTAACTTTTCCATAGCATTTTGTTTAGCTTTCATGACAACGTGATTTGTTATTTTGTAAACAAAGCTTTTGTGGAATGAGGAAAAGTTATACTATATATTGGTGTTGCGTAAAATATCGACAAAGAGTAAAGATGTTGACCAAGTTATGGCGTTAATGTAACAGTCTGCAACGTTAATAAAATAAAAAATACCATACTAGAATAGAAATACCTCTATATATATATAAATTGAAATAAAATTCTAAAATTATCTTCGCTATATTAATAAAGCTAAAGGTCATCTTTTAGATTAAAAAACTGTTTTCCATGTATTTCTACATATGGTTATAGGTTCACAATTTTCACGGAAAGGTATTTTATTTATAGTGAGACTGATAAAAATGGTAAAAAGAAAAACGATACAACAGTAATAATATTGATATACATTAAAGAAACATCTTTAATTATTTTGATGTAGCTTAATCTAGATGAGAAAAGATAAAAATCAGCCCCGGCCTTAGGATCCGGGTTGCGATGCGCAGGCGCCGAACCAGTCGCGCCTGGCGTCTGCTGAATTAAGTTATGTAAGAAATTTTATATTATTTTTGATAAGCCTTATGATATTTTATTAACTAAAGTCGAGATTCGTATTCAACGTTACCTTAATTTTGCATAGAAATCTAAATATCCTACCTGCTTTCACTGGTTGTCTCTTCCACGAGTTCTGTAAATTAATCTCCAGTAGAGGTGACTTAAATTACCTCCACGCAATCTTATTTAACCCCAACGTAGTCTTTCCTATGGGGTTATCTTAAAAAAATGTGAAAAACCCGTCTTTTCTGGCGCATTTGAAAGAAAAAACCCGTCATATACCCGTCAAAAATACGCGTCAATGGCAGCCATCCCGTCCACCTGCCGAGTCGTCATATTATGTAATATTAGTGCTCGATAAAGTGAGTGACGCGAAAGCGGGGTCTACATTTGGGCAATATTCTTTTCAAGAAATTAATTCCCCAATTATGTAGTTTCATAATGGTTTTTTTTCTTTTTACGACTTTCTTTTTTTATCGATACACTACATATAAACTTAGACATCCCATATTTATCTATATAACATTTTTGATAGATCTACGTTTCTTCTTCGAATATGCTATAAAAAGAATTTGATTATAGTCCTTGAGAGTATAATATGTAAATGTAAAAAAATATGTTTTGCTCAGTAATGATCTTTTTACTCATTTATAGATTATATAATCCTTATTTAATTAAGCTGTGCTTGAAAAAACTATTTGCGAATATATAATATTACACGTTGCAATTTACAAATTATAATTTATCTTGAGGATTTATTATTTGTTAAAAGATTTTTTGTAACGTAAAGTTACTTTAATTAAAATATTGTGCCAAACCTATTAAATTAAGGAAATTGTTACAAAACATCAAGTATCCTATATATCAGACATCAGTACTATAAACATTATATAATACGTGTAAGCTCAAATGACATCAGTGTAATTACATAGGCCGTTCGAAAGTTCACATCAAATATTGCATATGAATTAAATGTCGTGGACTTTTCAATCTAGGTAAGTGATTTTTAAAGAGTTCAGCATTTTATAAATTAAGATACGATGAAAGCGAGTTTTCCTACATATTTTGTACTTGTTCGTTTTATGGTCAGTTATTCGTCTTTAAGTTGTGATACTATCTTAAAGTATTTAATAAATCCGAATACTAAGTGGTTTTGCGTTTATTAGTGTGTTTGCAAACATATATTTTATGTTTATTCGTTGAAATTTGTTTTGTGTTTTCCTGCGACTAATTTAAAAATATCATATCAAATGCAAACGATTTCGCAAAAGCAATCATATAAATTTTCAAGAAACAAATCACTAATCGATAAAACTATTTTAAATTCTAATGATCGAATTTTATTAAGAAAAACGTTTTTAATGGCATAACTGTCGCCGACTGGCGCCAAATCCTGTTTTTTTTACATGTTATACTTTGTTATTGTTGGTCTTTCATATTGACGAGATCTAGTGGATCTAGACTATTCCGTAATGTTCTTGAGACTCGTTTGAATGCCTCAAATGTTTTACATTTTTGTTAATATATCATTATTTAAATAGATTTAAACTACGAATATTTTTAAACTAGCGTAAGTTATTATTACTGTTTCGATAGTTACGAAAAGTTATAACTGGTTGAAATGTATAAAAGAAATTGAAGGAGTAGTTCAAGTGTGAAGCTTTAGGAAACATACAATTATTTTATTATAACGTTAATACACTTACTTCATAAGATATCACTTATCATAAGATAGAAAACATTTAAACAAAGATATTACCAAATTAAATGCGGACTTATATAAGCAAGACGTTTTTTATCCGATGTCAATAACTCGGTGGCGTAGGCTTAGTATAAAAAAATGGCGTATATTTTTTGCAATTACTTAAATATCAATTTGAATATTGGCTCAGCATAAATCATCAAATTGACAACCGAATTTTCTTTCCTCTCGCTTTTGCGAATATTTCTCTTTTACTTTTAAACATCCAAGTATGTAGTTGGTAGGTGTATAAGAACGACTTATAGAGCATTCGTTATCACGATCGCAGTGCAAAAAGCAAGAGAACATTCGATATTTACGGTCTAATGTCTTGTCATTGCCATTCGAGTTTAAAAAAAAGTGAACATACTGCATTTCTATGCAGTTTCTGCATTCCTTTCGTAATTCTAAGGCCATAATGCAATTCCACTGCCTGTTATTTAGTACATCCTGTAGAACTAACATAATTAAAAAAAAATATAGATACAATACGGTTTTCTACAGGTACAATTTCTTTATATTTAATATAAAAATGAATTAGAAGAAATTTATT
>DWCF01001007.1:0-35306 GCA_018230265.1 Delias oraia
CAGCGAATATTTCCACCTATTAAATAGGCTAAACAGAAGTATTTGAAAATTAAATCTTCATATTAATTACAAGTCATCTAACCAATAACTATGCATTCAATATTGACTTTGGGCAATGTCGAACTGATTTATAGCCAGCTAAATTGAGACGCCATCTGCGATAAAAAATTTATACACTGATTTAGATTTTAGTGCGCTACATTCCCACGTTTTAGCTGTGTTGCAGGTTTTTACACCATTTAAAGGGTATAATTTCAAGGGCTTCCGATATGCGTAAAACACAGTAGGTAACGTTTCACGCTGGGCACTCTGTGAACCCGTGGTATCAATTCAGACGAGCCGGCCCAATTAGTGCATCAGCATATGCTTCAGCATGGCTCTCCGACGAGAATCCTCACTAAATCAATTTAAATCTTATTTTGTGTAAATTGTTAATTTTTTCTACCCAATTTATTATGCATTGTTATAATACAATCCATATAAAACGTAAGTTATTAAGATAATAGATTTTTTTGTCAGTACTGATTACCATTGCTGAGTTAAAATCTCCAAGATGGGGACGTGGTTAAATTCTTCACGTCCCCATCTTATAATCTTTTTATTACAATAAAACTCAGGCGTTTTTGATAATGATGTAGACCATGAAACAGCAATATACGCCTTTCAGACTTATTTATATATTAGTGCACTCAGCAGACGTTGTTCTGCCCGGTACGCTAATGGAGCCGACTTTTGTGACACTTTTTTATCATATTTCGGCCAATTTAAAACATATCATAATATATTATAGCTTATATGTTGTTCTGATGTATAAACTATATTATTGTATCAGTTTGGTAGTTTTTGCTTGATAGAGAGTAACAAACATCCATCCATTTGTAATATTAGTATTTAATGGTATAGCGGACAACGGAGCAGGTTGGTCTCCTATATGGTAAGAGAACAGAGCCGCTCATGGACAACCGCGCCATAGTCCGGGCATTGGTTGTGTTGCCGAGTTTTTTACGCCACTACGCATATTTTAAGGGGCTCCGATATCCTCACTCACTCAGCGAAACATAGTAAAAGTACCGTTTCAAATACAATTACCATTTCACGCTGAGTATTCGCTTCGGACGAGCCGGTCTAATTTGTGCGTCCGCATATGCTTCAGCATAGGTCTCCTACGGGTGAAATATTGTATTATGAAATAGGATTTAAATTGGTTGTTTGGTAATTTCAGTATATTTTGTGGTATCATTATCTGATTGATTTTCAGAAGCAGAATTTCGGCAATGTTTTTCGTTGTCGTATAGATTAGATACATAGTTTTATGAATATTTTCACTTTGTTGCTTATTTCATACGAATTCATTATGATCTCGACGGTTGATTTTCTAAATATCTGTATTTCCTCGACTTATAAAGATTTTTTGATAAACTATTGTATAATAGTTTTGTAATTTGTATGAAATTGTAGAGTGGCGTTTAAGTTATATGTCGTGTCATATTTTGCTGCTATTAGTTATGAAGGCGTCTTATACGAAACCTTACGCCTTTAACAATTGTTGAAGCAATACTTATGTATTGTTAATAATAATAATATAATGCGTAATAATAATATTGTGAATTGTTTTTTCCTTGAGAGCAATTCAATAAATCAAATGTTTCTGTTTCTATTTTCTTTATTGATATAAATACAGGAATCATTTGTTGGTATAACAAAAAATATTGTGCGACAAAAATTATAAAATATCTATGGGACAATCGGGCCACGGAATCCGGTCGCACCCGTAGGAGAGTCATGCTGATGCACTAATAGGGCCGCCTCGTCCGAAGTGATACCACGGGCTCACATAATACTCAAGGCGAAACGGCACTTGTACTGTGTTTCGCAGAGTGAGTGAGGATATCACAATTAAAAGTTCCGCTTAAATGGCGTAAAAAGCCGGCAACACAACCAATGCGCGGACTGTGGCGAGACCCACCTGTTCCGTTGTCCGCTATAGATTAAAAACATAATTATCAAAGTACAATATTTGAGATCAAAGTGGCCAGCTAGATCGACGAAAGGCCAATTTCGGATGGAAGGATATTTACAAAGACATACAATTTATTTAATATGTGTGAAAATCATATAATTCCAATTATAATATTACTACAGAGAAATTATTTCATTTTTTTTGAAGGGCTATTTGCTGTCGGCCATACAGTCATCACAGCTTCCCACGGTCTTTAGCCGCGACTAGCGAGACACGAACCTCGGCTTGGGCCCTCGCAGGGTCATGAGTCGCCGGAGCATCCGATCGGATTATTTCATTCAAAGCATTATCTCTACAAGAAACTATAAAGAAATGACTAATAAGGTACTTCCTAACAGGAAGTGTTCAAACCGATGACGTGATTATATTATTCGTCTTTGCGGAAGATTTTACAATCTTAAACCCAACTATAATTATCATAAAGTTCATATTGTTTTATACAAAGTATTGAAAATTGAATAGCATTGAATAGTGTAAAATAGTGGAATTAACCCTTATCAAAATCGATAAGTGTTATCGATAAAAGATATTCGAGTAAATATGATATACTACTTATTGTAATTTTTAATTAAATATAAGTTATTTTTTACTTTTAAACTTGCACTTAGGTCATCCATACTAAGATGCTAAAATGTTATTTAAAATGTTTTGATTCAAAATTATAAAAAGGATCATGAATTTGTCGTTTCTATAAAATTTAATACGTAGAATATCCCAGTAGTCATCGTCATCATTTCAAGCGTAAGACGTCCACTGCTGGACGGATAGGCCTCCCCTTTGGATTTCCATGCATACCTGTCGGAGGCAATCTGCATCCAGCGTCTTCCGGCGACCTTTATAAGCTCATCTGTCCACCTTGTGGATGGACATCCTACGCTGCGCTTGCTAGCCCATGGGGAGATCACTGCAACACTTTTCGGCCCCATCTGCGCTACCAGCAGTAGTAGACGAGATATCAGCTTGTAGCTGCTGAATTTGACTAGAACTAGTAGTTTAGATGGTGTCGGATTAAACAAAGAATTTGGCACACCCAACGTCCCTATTTACACGTATCTTATCTACAGATAACACAATATCATTGGGCACACACTGTACCAACACTCCAGTCATATAGTACAATACTAAACCACCTGTCGTTACCGCAAAAAAATTATCAATAAGATAAACTATGAATTTGTGTAAAAACAATGGCTAAATATAAATTAGTTTTGTTTTTTTTAATTATAAGTGCTAGTGTATTTGCGCAGGACAGTGAAACCGAAAGAACAGTAAATGAAAATGTAATTGAAGAAGCAATTGTTGCGGAAGCTAATTCAGAGAGTCCGGTGGAAAATGTCGAAGTAATAACGAGTGGTTTGGAAGAGAAAAGCGGCAAATACCAGGTTTTGGAAGATGAACTCATTGGTGACGTACCGAATAATTTAGAGGCTGTTGATTTGAATGACATTCAAATTGAGAGACAGGTGATGATAAGCACAACCTCTCAAACTAACTCTGAATATGGTAAGAATATTTTATTATAGTTTTTTTTATTTTTTAACGGACAACGGAGCAAGTGGGTCTTCTATACGGTAAGAGAACACCGCTGCCCATGAACAACCGCGCCATAGTCCGGGCATTGGTTGTGTTGCCGGCTTTTTACGCCACTTAAGCGCAACTTTTAAGGGCCGTCGATATCCTCACTCACTCTGAGAAACACAGTACAAGTACCATTTCACGCTGCGTATTCTGTGAGCCCGTTGTATCATTTCGGAAGAGCCGACCCAATTAGTGCGTCAGCATATGCTTCAGCATGGCTCTCCCACTGATGAGAGTTTACTTTATAGTAATTAGAAATAACAGTGGAAAATGTAGGTGCAGGTGCGTAATGACTACTTTATAGTAATTAGAAATAACAGTGGAAAATGTAGGTGCAGGTGCGTAATGACTAGTGAATCAGATGGCTGAGTCATCGTTAATCATTACGTTCATTGATGATTGCAACACAATAGCAAATACAAGCCATGCTATGTTAAATAAGAAATGTTTAAAGGGTTTTAATTTTGTGGGTTCAAGCCCTATAGAGCCTCTTCATTTATTCACAACATGGTTGACTTTTTACTTGAGATTTATTGAGAGATATCAATATTGATCATATTTAAAGCAATTATATAATTTCCCTTTACTTGTGCACATTTCCGCAGTTTATGCTTAAACACCAATTTAACCATAAAAAATCCAAAATTTCACAGTTTTCGAATATTATAAAACATGACTCGCATTTTATTACAATTTAAGAAAAAAACTTTTTATATGGTTGACATTTGTTTTTTTATTCAAGTTGACATATCGGCAAGAATAGAGATTTTAAATGTTTCTACCTGTTTCACACTAAGGACTTACCTGATAAATATATCATTCTACAAAATCATATCAACTTTATTCGCAACGTAATTACAATTAAAGTAAATTTTCATATTTTAAAATTCTTCTTCAGCATACAGTTGACCCAAAAACTCATCTTCAAGCCCCGCGTTGAAATCATTCTTTTTAACTGTAATAAATTTTATAGTCAGTACTTGTTTATCTGCACTGATAAAAGCCCTTATCGTCACCTAATTACCTTCGCCGTGTAGGTACTGTATCAAGCTACACCTGAAAATCGTTTGATTGCAGTTTTTAGGCCATATTTGTGCTATTAACCTTTTATTTCGTTATTTATTCAATATATTTATTACTGAAATATATATATTAACCGTGATCGAATCAGAAATGAGTAGATCCGTTATGAACTAAAATCACGGACATAGCCCGCTGACTTAGCATGCTAAAGTGGCAATGGGCAGGCCACATTTCATGTAGAGGTGATGGTCGCTGAGGCCAAAAAGTGTTAGAGTGGAGACCACGGACCGGCAAGCCTAGCGTGGATGTCCACCCATACGGTGGACAGACAACCTTATAAAGGTCGCCGGAAAACGCTAGATGCAGGTCGCCTCCGACAGATATTCATGGTATTCATGTTTAAAGGGAGGCCTAAATCCAGCAGTGGACGTCTTACGGCTAAAATGATGATGATGATATTTCTCTCATCGTTAAGGGATACCTTACGATGTCGGTTGTCGTTACACGGGTGTCATTACGTTCGTTCGTAACACCGTAACGACACCCGTGGGAGAGACGTGGGTGCGACGCATTAATTGGGACGGCTCGTCCGAAGATACCACGAGCTCACAGAATACTCAACGTGAAATAGTAGTCGTACTTGAAACATGAAAAATGCATGGATTGTGGAGCGGTTGTCCATAGGCGACGGTCTTATCTTGCCATATAGGAGACCCATCTGCTCCGTTGTCCGCTATAGAATAAATAAAGAGACTTCGTAAGCCCCTTTTTTCTTCGACTTGCAACTTTGCGACTTTGCAAATCTGACTACCACGAACAGCCTTTTCGGGGTTATATAGCCTATGTTACTCACAAAATGTAGCTTTCTATTGGAGAATGAATTTTCAAGATCGGTTTAGTAGATCCAGAGTTATCTCCTACAACATCTGAAACACATAGAAATATGATTTAATTTATGACAGATAAAACATTTCATTTCATATCAGAGAAAATATATTTATTTTTATACACCCTTTTAATTAAATTTGTTGAAATCACATTTTCTTAAAATGTTCTGTCCGTATAGTTTTTAGTAGAGCAACAATACATATAGAAATAAGTTAGATACATATAGTGGCGAGTTTACAAAGAGAGCTTTCATCTTTAAAAATCTAACATCAAAAGCAAAGTAAAAGTATTGGGAAAGTATTGATTTAAAATTATTCAAAGTAACCTACATAAAATACTAAGTAATAGTGTAAGATTTTGTATGGATTTAATTATATGTTAATGCGCACTTTTTTTGTTTAAGAAATATTTCTATAAAAAATTTACGGCTTGACTATAACGCTTCGGTGCATATATGTATAATAAAATATATCTACTTGTATTGTGCTTAGTATCTTGATCGATTTTGTATGCATTCTTATAAATAACTTGGTTTATTAACTACGGTAATTAAATTTACGCATTACTTATAATGATTACATTTATATGTAACGTTACAACTTTTTGTATATTCAGAACATCTATTATAAATTTGTAGATAAAATATTCCCTCCACACCATACAAGAGAAGTTTTGGATATCAGAATAAACTTTGATAATATCACATTTTTAATATGCTCTTTCCCGTTCTTGCAATAATAAATGCGCGCTAGCGAGAGAGAAAAAAGTGACATCGTTTCAAATAAAGTAACATTAAAAACCATTGATAGTGTTTAATGACATTATTTTATAATAATAATATTTAATTTACACTTAGCATTGAATTCTCACCGATCTGAATAACAAAGCATAGCTTTCGTGGAACTACAAGTGCTTGTTTTTCATAGAATAACATTAGCTTGAGTCATTTTATAAAACAAGATAGCAATTTATATGAAACAAAATTATGCAAACAATAAAACCATCGAGGCATTAACAACGAAATTTATTTTGTATTTTGAGATATATTTAGGAATTATTTACATCTTTAAAATATAGACAAAACATATGAAACGAGCTTTAATTTCGTAATTTGTTCTGTTTGTGGCAATAATTATATTAAAAGAATTTTTAATTTTTTATAGTATAGCGAACAACGGAGCAAGTGTGTGTCCTATATGGTAAGAGAATACCGCCGCCCATGAACAACCGCGCCACAGCGCCAAGTCGCATTTATGCGGTATTTTTATAAGGATCTCCGATTTTTCACTCTGCGAAACACAGTACAAGTACCGTTTCACGCTGAATATTCTTTGAGCCTGTGGTATTACCCGGTCCAACTAGTACGTCAGAATGGTACTGCGACGGTTGTAAAGTCCTATTAGACTATTTACATGAGATATACTAGATGGCTAGTAAATTTTGTATTTAATAAATAAAATGGCTTATAAATTATTATCTAGATGTGAAGCAAAGTTATCAAATAAATTGTTATAGCTGTGTTTCTACAAATAAGCCAGCTTTGTCCAATCGATAAGGTATCAATGTTATCGGTGAACGGGTTCGTGATACCTTAGTCCTTAACAACGCGATGTTTGTTCGACTTTCATACGAAAGATTTGATTAGGTTAAATTATTTTGGTAAATATATGGTAAGAAAACACTGACGCCCATGGACAACCGCGCTACAATTCGCACATTGGTTTTGTTGCTGGTTTTTTTTTTGTTGATTCTATAGGGAACACCGGTGCAGATGGGTCTCCTATATGGTAAGAGAATACCGCCGCTCATGGACAATTACACCACAGTCCGCGCTTTGGTTGAGTTGCAGGGTTTTTACGCCGCTTTACTGGCACTGTTAAGGACCTCCGATATCCTCACTCAGTCTGCAAAACACAGTACAAGTACCGTTTCACGCTGAGTATTCTGTGAGCCCGTAGTATCACTTCGGACGAGCCGGCCCAATTACTACGTCAGCATATTATGCTTCAGCATGGCTCTTCCACGGATAACTTAAAAATTTGAAGAGATTCTGATTAACGTTTGCCAAATAGGTAATGCCAAATAGGAATAAAAAATATGAATAACTTTTCTTATAGGTTACTCTATATCGTGTTTCTTATAAGTTCACTGGTAAGAAATACTTCGTAATATTTAAAATTTAGCTTCAGCGTGTTACGGGACTAATAAAGTTAGGCTTATAAAGTAGGTTTAACAAGATTTATACATGATAGAGAAAACGTATTTTATAGGAAAAGAAATGTTTCCTACTAAACTACTTCGAAACTCGGTGGATTTATATGAAATTTTGTAAAATAGATCGGTCTGTCAATAGGTCAAATTCTAATTTGCATAGCCCTAACCTAACATAACCTAACCTGTAAACAATGCAGTTAGCACATAAACTGGAATATCCGTTTAATGTACACGGGGTTCTTTAATAGCACCTAAATATTATTAAATTTATACTGAAAATTAAAAAACTTGACGACCATTGAAGAGGCATCGTAAAGTATAGTCTAGCGAAAATATTTTCTGATAACCTAATTAGGAATACTTTTCATGCGATTTCAGCTCACATTGATGGTAGGGTCCTACCTTCAACAAGTTACCAGAACAATGGCCAACCCTACGTTATTACGCAGCAGCGGTTGCAGCAGATACGTGGCAACTTCATGTACTGGTTCTACGATCAGGGTGGTAACGAGAACATTGGTGATTACCAACGGGATATCCACACATCCACGCCACAAATTCATAAGAACTTCAATTTCCAACTGCCCTTCTTTGGATTCAGATTTAATTACACCAGGGTAAGTAGTTATTCTTTGATTTTGGGTGTTTGTTTTTCTAAACTGTTGGAGGGTTGTGGTATCTATTCACCATGAGGATCAGTCCAATTGGGGATAAAAATGTAGAACAGAATAGTTCAAGAGAGGCAAGAATGGAAAAGGCCTTTGCTTACTGGCAAACAGATCTCCAGAACTAGAGCAAGAACCAAATAGTATATTACAGTTTGTATTGTAGAACTGCATCTGAAAGTAATGGCTAATATTATTATTATTAAGTTTTTATTAAGGCTTTTTAATATTAATACAGAGATTCTCTTTGTGGTAATTCAGTACCTTGAGTATAATTTTTGTTAGTATTTACATATTATGTTTATATGATGATTACCTTATATGAAGCTATTATTTTTTACTGTAATTATTGTAATAAAATAAAACTTAGCTGTCTAGTGTGGGGTTTATTTACTAAATTTAAGATACATAATGAATTATGATTGCTACTTCCCAAATAGAATTCTTTCATTGTATCTGTAATTTGTCAGATTATTAAGTACTTGTTTGTAATTAAAATCTGTAGTATAGGCTCTTAGACAGTTCTCAATAATCCAACGACATCAATAGTCAGATTACTGAGGGTTTATATTGCACTGATTGTTAGCTGAAAATGGCAGGTTCATTTCAAAATACTTATGAAGCTCATATTTTAAAACCCCTGAATTATAATTTAAAGAATAATAGAATTACCAATGTTTTTTTATGAAATGCTTATTGCTTTCTGCTTATTCTGGCTATTAAGACAAAGTTGTCTTCCACCCGTGGACGCTGCCAGTGCCTACTTTTCCATCGTTGTGTGTCTGTTTAGAGACAGGTACACTCTTTTTTGGAATGCCCCAAAGTTATATTAGCTTGGAAATAGTTCTGCAGCTAGCTGATTCCACAGAGTGGTGATGCAGGGCATAATATGCCTTGCAAAGCACTCAATTGTAAAACAACAGATATTGTTGTGATATGGATAAAACATTTTGAACTCTCATCCCACTTTGCTGGATAGGAATGTATATTGATTACAGATTACCTATATTAATTTGAGTTTCATAAATTTCAGTTATCCATGAATGGGTACGTTTACTTCAGTGATCCACCAGACCATTACACCTACCCACTCTCTTTCCCAGTAAGAGATTGGCCAACTGTTAATGATCCCTCCTTCATTGGAATCTTCTTTAGTAAATGCCGAATTGGAAGCCAGAGGCCGGAGGATCCTGATCAAAGAAGACCCGGAGTTTATTTCAGAATGGACAGAGATTTACAGGTACACTTTTTTAGGACTTAAACCTTTTTTATAATTGTACAAACTGATGAATATACAATGTCAAACATTGAATCAATGAAAAACTTGGCATCTACTTTGCATATTCAAGATATTAGTGGGCATCTTACCATACTTTGCCTAAGCTTTGCAAAGAGAGGCTATAAGAGCTTTGTTTTCAGACGAGAACAGATCAGCTTGGAATTGAAATGCGTGAACGTGTGACGTGGGATATTCGTGAAGGTGTGATTGGTTCAGAGACATTCTTCCCCAAACATGCTATCACCATCACTTGGAAAAATATGTCATTCGCTGGCGGAATAGACAACTCTCTTTTTATGGTATGTTAGTCTAAGGTTTTTTAACTATGGTTGATCTATTTCGATCATTTAAGAGCCTCGAGGCTGAAAGGTCCAGGGGTACTGGGTTCGAACCTCACTCTGAATAAAGATTTATAATTTAATAATAGCGTTTTCATTATTTTTATATTTACTGAAGAATTTTTTTTTCTGTTATTTTGTTATTTTTACCTACCATTATAAAGTTAATATTCTTACTTAAATTTCAAATTATTATCCTTTTCAGACGAACACATTCCAAATGGTCTTGGCCACCGATGAAGTTTTTACGTATGCAATATTTAATTACCTCGAAATCAATTGGAGCTCTCACACTGAAGCTGGAGGGGATACTACGACTGGAGAGGGTGGTGTGCCAGCTTACGTAAGTAAAGCCTTAAAGATTCCGGCAACGTACCCACATTTTACACATAGACAACAACAACATAGAATTATATATTTATTAATTAATAATAATACAATACCGATTGATATTACTACAAATAGTTCTGATGTGTTAAAAAATACAATTTTAAATTTATAAATGCGTAATTTTCTTTCTATGCCGCCCTGTTCTTTCGCTCTAAGCGACAGTTTCACTAAGTAAAACTTTATATAAATTACTTGTCATAATGTTTATTCTCAATGCACTCTTCAACCACTGAACGTATTTAAATAAAATTTTAATTTCATTTTATTTAGTCATGATTAGTTCAATAACATTCTAACAGATGGCGGTATGGTGTGTTATGTCTTTATTTTTTATATAATTGTTATAGTAAGTATTATTTTAAGAATGGTACTATATTCTTTATATTTTATTAAATACATACTTTTTATTTATGAAATAATACTGAAAAAATTACGTCCAACAGAATATAATATGTAAGCAAAACCAGATAATTCATTATTATTTAATAACATATATATTATACTTGAAAGCTAAAGGATTGTAAAGATATTGCTTTACTCAAGAATAAAATGATTTTAGATTGGTTTCAATGCCGGTAACGGAACTCGAAGTTACGAATACAAGCCGTATTCCCAAGCATCTGTTTTACGTGATTTGACTGGCAGGGGATGGGCGAACGGATTTCCAGGCCGACATATATTTAGGATAGACGAGAACATTCTGATGGGAACATGTAACAAGGATATTGGTAAATGATCATTACATTTTGTTCTATTCTAATGAAGAAATTACCTATTACTGACAATGCTATAAAAGAGAGCCTCGTAGCTTTAAGGTTTTGAAAGTGTACCATGAAGCGAGAGGTATCGGGTTCGAATTCCGGTCCGGACAATTATAATTTATTTGGTCTTTGGAAGGGCTTTACAGTGGCCGGGCGAGTATACTGTCGCACCCATGAGATAACCATGCTGAAGCATTATTAATTACACTTACATTATTAATTTTGCACACAAAAATTCATAAAAATCGATCGAGTCATTTCAGAGGGATTTAGCAACAATCACCGACCAACGAGAATTGTATATAAAATTACACGGATATATTTTATTCCCAAATAAAATTTAGAAATTCCAATTTATATATATGCATAAAATTAATTATAATCACTTATAATTTTTCAGATGGAGCTAATTTGCCATTGATGTTCGCTCCGGAGTCCGGTAACATGCTTGGTGGTACCATCGTCAATATAACGGGCCCCTGTTTCAATCCCGATGACAGGATTACTTGTAGATTCGATACAGAATCCGTGCGCGGTGCCGTTGTCGATGTAAATAGAGCCATCTGTGTCCAGCCGATGTTCTATCACAATGGCTACGCAAGGTTCGAAATATCAATAAACAATGAACCATATAAATGGAAAGGGAAGTTTTTTGTTGGTAAGTTTTTAACGGTTTTATGAATGCGGGTTTTATCCATTTAGCTATATTCATCTCACAACCTACATGGTGTGTTACATGTATTTTATTGACAATTTTGAATACATTTTAGTTTTAATTGTGCAAAAATCAGTTTATTTTTAAATTCCTCTAATTTGCACAAAGGCTGGGCTTTGCCACCAGTGGTGTAAAAAAATTTACATTAAAAATACCACCAAAAACCACCTTTAACTCGCTTGGAAACATTTATTACTAGTCTAATTAAAAGGCATTTTTATGTGTGGTTATATTTTTTTATTTCTAGTTTAGAGATTATCATTATTTCCATATATACCTATATACATACATATAAACATAACCTTCCACGCTATAATTGTCTACAATAATATAGGATAGCATCTGTCGTTAATATTTATATTTATTTAGTTATCTTAAAAATATTACAAGAAAAAATTAAAAACAATGATTTTTAAAAACTCTTAAATCTACTGCACCATTTAACAATCCAATATGGCCATTTTTATAGTCTTAAAGACAATGCTATTTTTTTTATTATTCGGATCAGGATTCTAACCCGACACCTCTCGCTTTTTAGTGCTCCCTTTAGCTTATAAAATGACTTATGAGACTCAATGTTTATTATTTTATTCCAGAAACACCAGCGACCGCACAGGAGAAAATATTCTTCACCGATAATTCAGTCCACGAAAGATATCCGCCAGAAATCCGAATAACCTGGGATCGATTTAACTTGACAACCAATTTGAACGTGCAACTCCAAATCGGTTTGTGGGGGTATAAGGAAGTGACTATCCGGCCACAATTGGAGTTCATAGACATGATAGAAGTGGGTGTGGCGAATACTGGAGAATATGTCATCAATCCCCAAAACTTCCGGAATAGGGATAATCTTATACATAACGATATGCAATTTGGATTCCTACAAATCAACTTAACGACGCCAGAAGAATATAAAGGCGTAACTATTTCACCGTAAGTATACTGTCCTGTATTTTAGTGATAAATAAAATCTCATACCTGTTCCTTAAAGGCTAACTAGGGCCTTTACGTATTCATGGGAGGTGGACCATTTATCCTAGGTGAGCCTCCTACTCGTTTGCCTCCCTGCTTTGAATTAAAAATTGTACTTAAAAAAACTAATTTTGATATACCATTTTTAATACTAGCTGAATTAGTCTAGCAGAATTTAAGAATATTAGCTTAATATATTACTGTTTCACTGAGAGTTGATACTGGAAACCTATCAAGTTTTAGGTTTAATAGCCGTAAAAAGACAGCAACACAACCAAAAGCGCGGATTTTGATATGGTTGATTATGGGATGAGATCTCCTATCTAACATTCGTTTTCCGCTATATAATATAAAATACATAATTTTATAATGATTATATAAGAAACGAATATAAAAGTTCACATTGCAGAGTACTTTGGAGTCGACCGATACCACTTGGATGGTACTTCGCACCGCAATGGGAAAGGTTGTACGGCCAACGTTGGGCCAACTCTCTATGTAACAACTGGCTCAGAACGGATCGTTTCTTGAAGAACTACGCCTCTCAAGTATCTGTCTGCCCTTGTACCTTAGAACACGCGCTATTGGACAAAGGGCGATTCTTGCCGGATCCGGGTTGCGATAAGGATACCAATCCAACTTGCAGATACAATTGGGGCGCAATTCATTGTGTTAGAAGTGCTTCGCCAAGGTAAATTAAAAATTTTATAAATAAGTTCTTATTTTCCATATATTATGTGGGTATGAGGATCCACGGTGTCGTCTCTGAACCATATATAAACGCTAATAATAGCTAAAATACTTACACTTTCAACTGTGGGAAAAAGCCATGCTGAAGCATATGCTGACGCACTAATTGGGTCGGCTCGTGAAAAGTGATAGCACGAGGTCGCAGAATACTCAGCGTGAAACGGTACTTGTATTGTGTTTCGTAGAATTAGTCAAGATATCGGAGTCCCTTAAAAGTGTCGCTTAAGCGGCGTAAAACTCCGGCAAAACACTAGTGCGGTTGTTCATGGGCGGCGGTTTCTCTTACCATATAGGAGACCCTGCTTAGTCATCCACTATAGAATAAAATTTTAAAAATTTAATCTGATTTTTTTGTTGTGTGCATTCATTTAATTAATTAATTTTTATGGTATAGCAGAACAGAGCAGGTGTGTCTCTTATTTGGTAAGACAACACAGCCGCCCATGAGTTACCATGCTACTATTCCATAAAAGAATAAAACAAAAAGAACATATAAAACCATACGTATTATCATAAAAGTTGTAATATTTTGATTCAATTTAAGTTTACCTACTTGAAATGTTTCTTGTCAAGGGTATTTGAAACTTTAAATCAAATATTTGAAATTTAATGATATATCTCTTTTCAGTCCTGAGGGGTCCGGTCAACAATGTTGCTATGATAAAAATAGTTTTCTGATGTTATCCTATGACCAGATGTGGGGTTCCAGACCTCATAGATCACACGATTTCGGATTTACACCCTACAATGAAGCTAATAAGGTAAAATATTTACTTTAGGAATAGCAAACTTAAGATCTGGCTTTCATAAACTATAAGTATAAAATAAGGAACTATTAAATTTTGTATTTGAATGTATTACGAGTCTCGATTTATTTATCATCAGCGCCGTCTCTTGACAATAAATCTCAATCTTATAAGGTATATTATTATATCAGGGCTTCCCAAATTCATTTTCACTGGCGTCCTATAGAATTATTAATATTCTTGCTACGCCCTCCCCCTCTTTCCCCTCTCAGTAATATTTATATTTAATAAAACAAGGTAGTAGTTAGCCTAATACGGTAGTTATCAATATATACACCAGAATAGATTTAATATTTTTTATTACAAGATACGTACAAAACTAAACTAAAATGTAAATCAAGAGACAAAATAATAAATATTACATTTGTTAATTGTTAGTAATAGGTACAACACCTAATAATGAGAAGAATGTGCATCTTTTGTGCTTCTCTGAGCATAGTTTATGAACTTCAGGTTAAATCGCCCTGCGACGCCCTTTGGACGCCCCAGGGCGTAGCGATGAGAAGTTTTTTAAGCCCTGGTATAAATAATATCTTATTTCGATCAGCACAAACTTTAATGATCACATATTGTTTATTTTCATAGGTACCATCTCTGTCCAATTGGTTCCATGATATGATTCCATTTTACCAATGCTGTATGTGGCAAGAAGAGCAAGCTGTCGGCTGTGAAACATTCAGGTAACGAGAACTGTTATATATAAAGACTTAGATGATAATTTAATCAATGGAATGTCTTTCACTGATTTTATTAAAATTATATAGAAAATTTTAATATTTAAATGGGAGTTTTATATTCCAATACTGAAGCCCATAGGTTTAATATATCTTTTAAAGGACAAAGTATTTGTTTTTACAATAAGTTTTCTAATTAAATGAAAAAATACTATAAATAAATTTAAAACATTGATAAAACGTAAAATTTACCAAAATTTATTGTGTATCAGATTATGTAGAAGATTAAAAAACCTGAGATTAGAGATATCCCAACTGCAGTAAACTGACAATACTAGAATTTTTTAATTTATTATTAGAAGCGCTCAACAATGTTAAATAATAAAAAAATATACCTTTTTTTAAAATGTATTATTTATTTAGTTTATATTTTTTACATGTTCTAGTAAAATTTTGAGCGATTACAGCACTGAATAATTTATTTTCAAGGTTTGAGCGTCGTCCGTCCCAAGATTGCGTCGCCTATCAATCCCCGGGTGTCGCAGGTATATTCGGCGATCCTCATATTGTCACCTTTGATGATCTACAGTATACATTCAATGGAAAAGGTAGATCTTTTTAAATACTTTTCAATATATATACTACTTAATACTTATTAACTAAACACAAAAAAAGTTAATATGTATTAAAGATTACTAAAACGCAATATCTTAAATATTTTCATACAAATAATTATCTTAAGTATTGTAAAAAAATTGTAAAATCGTAAATGAGATATCTAGATCATCTTGGAAAGAAAATAAATCAAAAAACCCTCAATAGAAATGTATTTTTACTTAAATGGGCTTTTCGTTTAATTTTTCGTTGATCTTAACGATCGAACTAAAACAATAATAAGGGTTTAAAAACATATTTACCCAAGAATCTCGAATTACTTCCAGGTGAATATGTATTGGTGAGAGTAGACGAGCCTCAGCTAAAACTGGATGTCCAGGGACGATTTGAACAAGTCGCCAGGAATATTTACGGGCCCGTAAATGCAACATACATTACTTCTGTTGTGTCTGCTTCAAATAACTCCGTTCCTATTGAAGTAAGTCATACTGTTGTTTCTTGTAAATATTAAAATGTAGGAAAAAATTTTTTATCGGTTTCAAATCCCAGTCCAGACAAATTATAATTTATTCGGTCTCTGGAAGGGCTTGACAGTGGCTGGGTGAATGTTTTAATACTGTCACACCCGTGAGAAAGCCACGGGTCCGTAGTCATGGCAATTTGGCCGCCTCATCCGACGTTATACCACGAGCTCACAGAATACTCAGCGTGAAGTGGTAGTTGCGTGAAGTATCGGAGAACCTTAAAAATGCCGCTTGAGCGGCATAAAAAGCCGGCGACACAACCAACGTGCTTGCAGACTATGGCGCGGTTGTCCACGGGCGGCGGTGTATTCTTACCATATAGTTGACCAGATATATTTATCAGTTAGTTTGTCAGTTGACGTCATAAGAGGACAATGCATTGTACAATTCTTCTGTTGTATGTAGATTTTTGATGTTAACCACGTGGTTGCAAAATTAGTAGTTAGTATTATATTTTATTTAAAAATTGTATAACAGGTGCGCCTGCGACCACAACACTCTCAATGGCGATACCATTTGGATGTATTCGCTGATGGAAAACGGATCTTCTTCGATCGGCCCGCCCTGCGTGTACAATACTTCCCAGGTAGGTCCTTCAAATCTCTCACATATCGTTAACACGTGAACATTTGCTCTATATTATGGTAAGTATTTTTATGATTACAATTATAATTACAACACTTCATTATAATATGTAATAAGAATCCCCTCATATCTTAATTCAATTTAAATGACTGTTAGTATATAGATTATCCTACACATTCGTGTAGTTACTGGATCACAATAGTACCACTCCCAGTCTTCCTAATGGGATGTCATAAGAGGCGATTAAAGGATACTTCACCGGAGGGTGGGCAGCAGCGCCCTTTCGAGTAAAACAGATGTTCTGCGATCACCAACCCGCCTGCCAAGCGCAAGTGATTGAGGCGAAATAACCCCCCATGACAGTAAAAATTGTACGGCCTCTAGTCCCCGGCAACCCCGCTAGTCTCAGTTAAGGTAGAGGCTGTGGGTTCGTCGGGGCAAGGGGTGCGAAGAATCTCCGACAGAGGCACGGCTACATAGATTATCATTAGCAATCAAATTTTAAGCTATAAAGCTCTCTTGATACTGCACGTCCTCCATATTAAAGTTTAAATTAAGTAAAATCAGCTAATCTTAAACCGTTCTATCTGTTACGCAACAGCAAACAGTAAGACAAAGATAATGTTTAAGACATGGTTTCAAATAATAAGATATAAGGATTTTTTAGTCTTAAAATTCTCCAGCTGGGCGAAGATCTAAAGCTTTTCATTATTTTCTAGGTGTGACAGTATATCAACCGATGTACATTCTCAATCAATCGGAAATTGTTATTATGTTCTCGTCTGGCGCTGGAGTGGAGGTTGTTGAAAACAAGGGATTCATGTCCGCTAGAGTATATTTACCCTGGACTTATATGGTAAGTTTCTTTAAAATGATCTTAAAATAGATCATATCCCAAAAAAACAAGATTTTAATTTGCCGCCATATATTTATTAGTTTTTGTAAATGTAAAAATATTTCTCTATCGAAAATAATTCTGTTTAGTTCATATAAACGTAATATTAGATGGTTTAAAATAGGTGTGTTAGAGTATAAAGCCATGCATTATAATCTCTTTGCTTTGAACGCGTCGGTTCGGGTCCTATTCTCGTCGCCCCTATAATATAATTCGTGGGAGAGCCATGTTGAATCATATGCTGACGCACTTATTAGGATGGCTCGTCCGCATTGATATCACGGGCTCACAGAATACGCAGCATGAAACGGTACTGTACCGTGTTTCGCAGAGTGAGTGAAGATATCGGAGGGTTTAAAAAGTGCCGTTTAATCAGCGTAAAAATCCGGCAACACAACCAATGTGCTGATTGGGGCCTGGTTGTTCACGGGCGGCTTTGTTCTCTTACCATATTGGAGACCCACCTGAATAAAATTACATACTGGTATTGAAGACGGTATTATGAAAGAAAAGTAGTAATCTCGAGAATTTATTCTGGACCGACTCCCACACTGTACATCTTCACAGACTCTGTCTAATTATTTCTTACCATATCTACATTACAATTTCAATGATTATACATATTTACAATAAAAATAAGGTACAAAAAAACTTCAACTACCAAAAATTACATGTTGTATTGTTTGTCCGTAATGGACCTCTATATTGCTGAATTAATTTTAGTTTATAGCTTATAATTGAAATACAAACCAATTTTGTTGCAAAATTTTTTATACGGAAAGATATGTGTCAGTTGGTTTTACAGATTTTAAATATGTTCGAAGTTCATCATCTCCTTTAGTATAATACGTGTATATTTTGTTCTATAGTACCTTTAGCATAGTTTGTGAAATAATAGGTTCATTTCCGTTTTCTGTTTTTAGAATAGAACAAGGGGTCTGTTCGGAAACTGGTCTCTGGACATCAACGACGACTTCACAAGGCCAGATGGAACACTGGCAATGGTGGATTTAAACAATTTCCAAACCGCACATAGAGATTTTGCACAATATTGTAAGGAGTATTTAATCTAGTTATTAAAGTTAATAACTAGCCAGATTAAGCTAATTTATTGAAATATATAAATTAATTTCTAAATCTCTCAAAACCTTTCCCATAACACAATTTATTACGTCAGAACTGTTGAAAAATTTACCTCTACATTTATACCGCTCAAGCGGCGTAAGAAGCTGTCAATATAACCAATGCTAGGTTTGTGGCACCAAAAAAAAATACCCTGGATAGAAATCAATGAAATGATGGAAAGGAATCAGCTGTAAACAGAGATATTTCCAAACCAATACGACTTGGTGACATTAAAGAAAAAAGCGTACATGTGTCCATGGGCGGAGGACTGCTTGGCCTTGGTGTGCCTCCTGCTCGTTTGCCACCGTTAAAATAAAAAAGGCGTCCTTAGGCGGACGACCGCTTATCTTACATAGGTGAACCTCCCGTTAGTTTGCCAATATTTACATAAAAAATATAACCCTGAAATGGGAATTATTAGGTACTGTGTTTTCGTATGATGTGTACTTATGGTTGTGAAATTTCAGGGCAGTTAACTGATCGTGAACAGAAAGATATAGGCGTGGCTATGTTTACGCGCGAGTATGGTCGAACGGCTGCATACTATAACGATAATCTGTTTGTCCCCAACTTTATAAAGGAACCGGCTAATTTCCTACCTGCTAATCGTTCGCAAGATGTCGCCAGAGCGACTGAGATATGCCAAGATTCGTATCAATGCCGATACGATTATGGAATGACTCTAAATAGGGACATGGCTGAGTTTACAAAGAATTATCTGTCGTCTATTGTGAGTAGCTTAAAATGAATATATTATGCTTTCTTAAAATAAAGACAGATATAGGAGCCCCGTAGCTAAGTGGTTTAATAAGCCTAGCACGATGCGAGAGGTATCGGATTCGAATCCCGCTTCAAATGAAAAAAAATATAATTCAATCTATGATTATTTATTCGGTGTTTGAAAGGGCTTGATAGTAGTAAAATTAATGAATGTCAGACGTGTTAATTAAGCACGGAGATAATTTGTAAATTAATCGAATATTCTGTATTTTCTTATGGTTTTGTTCAATATTATTTTATTAGACACTTCGGCTTGTAATGTATCGTTGAATTAAACGTGGGAATATCTTAACGTAATCCATGCAGTTATAAAACGAATGTCTGATTATATCTGTATGAATCATCTCATTACGTAATGCAATTTAATATTATTAAGGCATGTTTTTGAGAAATTTGTTAGTCATGCTTATCAAATTTGTTTGTCCTATAATTTTATTAAAAGTTGTACCTTCGTGAGAGAAATAAAAAATATTATTATGAGAAAAATATTCAAACAAAATGTGGAATGAAAATACTTAAAATGCGTTCACTCTGTTTGTCTTTGGTTAAAATGATGGTTTTTTTTTCTTTGAACTGTGATTATATTCTTGCTCGATTCTCTTGCGTTATTTATGTATAATATATATGTATACTGACGCTGTCGAATTTGTGATCGCTAATCACAGAAGTCACTCGCTTGCCACCGATAGTATAAAGAAAAGAAATATTATAAAACAATAGAAGTGATAATTATTGTTTCAAAGTACCTAACACTTTACATTCTTTAATTTCTAAGTAACTAAATTATATTTCTCTATATTAATAAAAACGTTCAGTTATTACGTCTTAAGTGTTTCAAGGATAGCGTAATAATTTAATAGGTAATTTTTACTGTTAGTTCTGTATTAACGTCGGTTTATAGCAAATAATCGCGTGTATCCTTTGGATATATCAAGTTCTCTATTGTTCTTTATAATTATGGTGCGTCACCAAGGTTTTATTCATAGAATGCGAAATCGAATTCTCAGTCTCTCACGATTCACGAGTCTTTGCAGAGAAAATTTAATTTGTTTTTTCTTTTTAGACAAACATAAAAGAAATAAACAATCGGAGAGTTATCAGTTGCGGTATTCTGGAAACACCTCGGTTTGGACGAAAGAGTAACTTCTTCTTCACACCTGGTACAAGGGTAAATAAATTTTACTAAAAAGTTGTTATGTAATTTCACGATTTTCTGTAAAAAAAATTATGTTCACTAAAAAGTTGTTATTACAATAGCGATATCCATGTTTTTCGAATAAAATTATACTCTGTGACTAAATTTGGGTTGTTAATTTCTATAATAGACGATAGAATTTCGTTTTTTTCCTTTTCTTTAGAAACAGATTAATTAACAATGCTTATTCTAGGTGAACTTCGAATGCAATCAAAACTTTATATTAACCGGTGATAAGCGTAGAGTTTGCGAAGACGACGGCAGGTGGAACCTCCCCGACTACGGATACACTGAATGTTTACGTAAGTATTTTTATATATAACACATGTATCTTCATTTGTTTCTCTTTAAACATATAGTGCCTACTAAATATCGTCTCTAATATTAATTTACCAATACAATGTGATGTTTTATTATCAAAATATTCACAAAATAAATTCTGATACCAGGTAACCAGGAGTATTCGCAGCAAACGCTGTTCCTTACCTGGGGCATCATAGTGGCAATTATTGTACCGTTGGCACTCCTCATTTGCCTCTGCTGGTTCTGGTGCTACTACAAACCAAGAACGGAGGGCAAAGAGGGCTTCCGCTTCGAGAACATACCGCGATCTAAATCCGCGTCTCGCCTTAACCTTAGATCTGCTTCAATGGGAAACATCACTGATACAATGAAATCATCAACATTACGTAGCGAATATTCAGATAAACCAAAAACTCCAGGCACGCCTACTGAAATATCACCCATTCAACCCACTTTAGCCGTTACAAGGGCAGCCCCAGCCCCACCAAATGAACCCTTAGATGGTGAAACGTCTGGCATAGGATATACCGACTCTAATAGAAGCGATAAATCTGATAAACCGTCTAGTTTGAAAAAACGTCGAGGCTACGACAAAACCTATAGAACCAATGAACCTTTACCGAATGCACCACAAGTGGACTTCCCCGAAAAACCCTGGGATTTGTCTGAAGAAGATTTGCTTTCTATAACCTCCCCATCTGATTCTGAGTCCAATAGAGATTCGACCCTAACTCGTCCAGCAAAAGATATAGAATTCCTTAAGCCACGACAAACTGGGCGACGAGTTCTGCCCAGTGAGTCTGGATATTCTACAAAAGAATCAGAAGATCCTTATTCACCAAAATACGATGGTAAAGTGAGTCCTACGTCGTCTCACTACTCCCCAACTTATTCTGAGATTTATTCACCACCAATCAGTCCCACTTCAGATATCAGTCCAAGGAATACATACAATAATCCTGGATTACCAGACCCTCCAAAAAGTGCTCCACCCACTGAAATTAAAACATTCACTCTTCCACCCCAAAGGGGGAAATCTTTAGAGACATTAATAGATCCACCGACATCCCAAATACCAACGTTTAGTAGCAAGTCAACTATGGTTTAATTATAAAAAGCTGTTATCCCACTGAAGTTAGGATAAGTCTAAGTGATAGAAATAGGATGCCAAGTATGACAATTGGAGAGATTGGCTTAGGTAACTGTTGAATACACGATTTAGTTTAATTACGCACTTTATATGTGATGTTTTCCAGTGATGATGTTGATGTTTTTAAATTTTATTACAATATAGTATTGAATAAATTATATTAAAAATATTGTTCATATAGAGCGAGAGAATTTCTGTTCCGACGGTAGAGTAATTGCACTATGGTCATTTAATTATTAATAAGAAAGCAAGGTTACAAGTTTAGTGTGGAATAGAAATTTTCTCGGCCATGTGATTCTTTTAATCATTCCCCACACTTGATTCTTGCTTTCTTATCAATTTTATCTCAATGTACACAAAAGAATTGGGACATGCAATGAGGTGAGTAACTTTTTATAATCTTGATAAAATTTGCTATTCATATTTCATACATTGTGTTTTTATCTTAACGGTGGCAAATGAGCATTAGGCTCAGCTAGGACAAGCGATGCCCCCCATGGACACCCTCAGCCCTTGCAGAGCCGCGGGTGTGTTGCCGGTGTGACATTACGCACGAGAACATACATTTTATGTTGTCAGTTAAGAGAAAGATAATGTTTAGAGATAGTTAACTTTGAAAGAAGTTTGAGAGAAAGTTAATTTTTAAGCCTCGTAACTAAGTGGTTTAGTAAATCTACCGTGAAGCGAAAGGTATCAGGTTTGAATTCCGGTCCACGCAAATATAAATTATATTTTATTCGATCTATGGAAAAGCTTGACAGTAGCCGGGCGAATGTCTTAATAATGTCGCACCCGTGGGAAATCCATGCTGAAGCATATGCGAAGGCACTAATTGGGCTGGCCATCCGAAGTGATACCACGGGCTTACAGAATACTCAGCATGAAATTATAGTTGTACTTGAAAAGGTGTTTTTACTATGTTTCGCTGAGTGAGTGAGGAATTCGGAGGCCCTTAAAAATGCCGCTTAAGTGGCGTAAAACCCAGCAACACATCCAATGCGCATTGTCTAGCGGTTGTACGTAGGCAGTGGTGTTCTCTTACCATATAGGAGACCCATCTGCTCCGTTGTCCGATATACCATTAAAAAAAATTGTAAATAAGCAATGTAACCAAGTAGTGGGTCTCCGGTATCTTCCTTCACTCAACGAATTATATTACAACTGCTATTTAACGCTGGTATTTTGTAATGTAACATTTTCATGTTAAAAATATATCTACTCTGTTAAACAACACTTTTGGTATCGTCTTATGTGGCTAATCTTCCGTTAAATTAAAAAAAATATTTGAATCTCTTATATTTAAAACCTATATATTTTAGATATTTATTGATGTTATATAACTTATATATATTATATCTTTAATTGCAGATATATTGTTATTTAATAATATCTAATGATTCAAAATTTGAATGGTCAGGTAACCAGGAATACTCCCAGAGAACACTTGGTGCGACATGGGGTATCATCAGCGCTGTGATGGTGCCAATTGTCATCATTATGATATGCATCGGATGGAGAATCCTTCTAAGAAAGAAGGAGGAAGAGAAGGAAGAAGCTGTATATCTAGCGAAGTAAGGGTTTCACATACAAAAAAAAATTATCCGTGGAAAAGCCATGCTGAAGCATATGTGGATAGCATAAAGCATATGCGGATAGCATAAAGCATATGCGGATAGCATAAAGCATATGCGGATATCATAAATCATGTGCAAAGTACACGCATATCATGGGCTCACAGAATACTCAGCGTGTAATAGTAGTTGTATTAAAAATTCTGCTTCATTGGCATAAAAAGCCGGCATCCATGGGCGGTGTTCTTTTTCCATATAGAAGATCCACCTGCTCCAATGTCCGCTATATGTACCATAAAAAAACTGAAAATCTTTCTTTATTTGCTTAAAACTTCTTTGTTATTTCTAGCGAATGCTACAACCTTCAACATTTATATGTTTTTATTCAATACACCAATCTGACGTCCTATTTTCCTATTTTTCATATGGAACTTACATCTTAATAATCTACTAATTTCTACATTAAACTATATATTTCTAGATCCCAACCAATCGACCCAGACGATTCCGTTAAAATTAATTCGGACGATGACTCTATACCATACAAGAAAGACGTAACTGAAGATAGTCCAGAGCCAATAGAAGGTATTCAAGCATTTTCTTATGAGCAACCCCAGAGCTACACAGATACACCACAAGGATACAATCAAGAATCCCCGCAAGGGTATCCACAAGAATCCCCGCAAGGGTATCCCCAGGAGTCTTCGCAAACGTATCCCCCAAATACACAGGAGTATCAGACCGCACAGCCAACATATACGCCAAATAGACCACAACCATTCGTACAAAATTCCCAGCAGCCAGGCAGCCAATGGAGTGGGGAAACAGAAATAAACTAAGTAATTCTTATTCAACAAACTCTATTGTAATTAATTCATTTCTATTTTTAGTTTTTTATAGTTTTAATACTATTGTTAGCCAATTACTAAAAAATTCCATTATTAAACACAAAGCTGCAAAAAAAAATTTCAATAATATATTGTTCTAGTTTTTATTTAATATAACTAAGAAATCACAACATGCTTTCAATCAATTTTTTGCGTGGATTGTGGCGCGGTTGTCCATAGGCGGCGGTGTTCTCTTACACTATAAGAGACCCACCTGCTCGGTTGTCTGCTATACCATTCAAAAAATCATCCGAATTTGATCCCACCTTCATATTGTGTATTTTATTAGTGTCGTTGTGAGATATATAATAATTTCATGACAATATAGAATGCATTTTAATTGTTATTGTTTTTCAAGAGTAGATTTCTATTAGATTTAGGTTTTATTTTTATGTATTTTAAATAATTCTATTAAAAATCAAAGTTACACTATGCTAAGTAATTAATTATGGTTTTAAATATATAACGAATGATACATTGTTTTATTATTGACATATTTTACCTCTGCGCATGAAGATGTCTCTCTATAAGATATACGTACTCCCTTACTTAGCGGCGCTAGAGTGGTTTGCGCTCTGCCCATCTCCGAAAGCTGCTCGTCGTTCCGAGCCAGACGTTCTGACGTGAGGAACGCCACCATCTAGAGGAACCTACGGATGGAGACCGTTGACAAGTTCATATCCCGACTTACAACGACGATGTTCGAGAGGGCGGATGCCTCCCGATTCCCGCATCGCTCGTGCCATTCTAGGCCACAAGAACAACGGCCGGTTTGCGCGACCTTATTCGCGCGGAAACCTCTAATTTTACGTCGTGGCGGCGCCAGTGCCGTTCCGCTCCCGAACTTGAAGATCCTATTACTTTGTTACTGCTGCCGCTTGAGAGTACCTACTCCTCAGCCGCAACTACATGCGATGGCCCCGAGGGCACGCTCTGCAGTTGCATCCGGAAGTCTCACCCGGTAGGCCATGCCCGCAAATTATGCCCAGCTAGCTACTCCCCGCCATTGCAACACCACGAGCCGAGTTCTATTACCGGTCCTCCTTTCTTCGGGTTATACTGTGCCCAACCGAATCATTGCAACGCTCTGTTTCCACAGGGCTGGCTCCTTTTCTTTCGCTTAAAAGGCCGAACAGCCTAACGCCACGGACCCTTCAGGGCCTGTGACCACAATTTGTTTAGATATTGTATACCTTTTTTATATACAATCGCCTTAGTGACACTGAAACTATAAAGTTGGCAACATTGTGACCGCTACTCGTAGATCCCAAATAAATAATATACTACGAAGTTATTTATGTAGACATAATTTTAATTGATCAATAATTAAAATATTTGTAAAAAAAGTTAACTATTAGAAAAATTTATCAGAAATGTCCTTTAACTAATTAATATTCGCAAAAATTAAACTTAGCTTATTTTATTAAATATGTAAATAATCCTTTTATCTATGGTTTAGAATTGTCAAAACTATCATTCTTTCATACGGTCACAAATGTATTCTGTTCTATGAAGACTTGAAGTATTGACAGTGATTTGTTGTTATTTACAACAAATCACAGATATTTACTTCAATTTTCAGTTTCCGATCGACCTATTTTCTAAGTATGTACTAATAATTATATGATATTAACAAAATGGACAAAGCTATTATATATGAAATTCTCATTTAAGTTATGCTGCAACTAAGAAATATCCCAGAAAATACATTTATTTTCAATAATTCATATATATGGTTTGTAGTCTCATCACCAATAGCCGAGTCCATTTTATTTTGATTTATAATCAGCGATTTTGTATAAAATTATTTTCATCAAAATATATTTGTCTCTTTTCTTAAAAATTTAAAATTTATTTCCTTTCGTTATTGCCATTTAATAATTCTTGTATTACAGGTAACAAGATAAATATGTGTCATTAGTAATGGTAAAATTTCTTACAGAGAAACAATAGTATAATGAAACATCCATGAAATTTTTCATTCAATACCATATTCAAGTAGATTACAATAACACCATGCTATATGAAATATGAATATCATCTCTAAAAATGTTTACTCTTGCTTATTTCTTCGACCCTGGCTAGGAGTGCCACTTGGTCTCTGGGTTGCAGTATCAATTATATATTATTGGTGGTTAATATCAAGAATAAATATCCTTGAAACACAGAATGTGGTGTTTAAGAAACAACTTCAAATTTCTCATACAGTTATGCGACAATTATCTGCAGAGACTGAAATCACTTATAGTGTGCCGGAGGTAAATAAATTATGATATATCTTCCAATATTATTATAATTAAAATAATTTTAATTCAAGTGAAGTTCAAATTACCTTAACTGCTAAAAATGGGGTAGATAAAGAAAATCTAATAATTCATTTATAACTATAGTTGCAATGTATCTACAACCTAATACACATTTTTTTCATACAGTGATGCCTTTTCTAATTTGTGTGTTGAAAGTTTAATTGTACTTATTTGAGTGATGTGGCCGATAGAAATTATTAATTTTTATATATTTCTAATTTATCTCTACTCACAAGACTCTTTGATCCTTGGTCTGCTTACTTATTACACCACAAAAATCAGTGTCACTCATATTACTAAATTTATGACCACCACACTTAATTGTAAATATTAAGGTTTTCTATGTTATATACTATATTGTTTTTACTATGTTATTTTTACTATGTTATTTTATATATTGTATATACTAATATATAGTATATACTAAATAATTATTTTTATTAACAGATACCAGATGTGGCTGGCACAATATGTGAAACGGTACATGTGGCTCTGGTCTGTATGGGCAAGTGTTCAAGAAATATTACGCCCATGCTCAAATCTTTATTGCATCATCGACAAAATCCTTTGCATTTTCATATAATTGTGGACAACATGTCTGAACACACTATCGGTACACTTTTTGATATGTGGGATTTGCCTGATGGTAATTAAAAAATTATATATAAATAAATATCCAAAAAATTGTTTCATGTGATTCAAATCTAGTTTCTTTATGAAGGTAGTGGTAGCAGTGTTAAATACCTTAATATAATTATTATTTTCTATCATTAACATTTCAGTTAAATATACGCATTATAATGCCCAAAATCGCTTAGCAGAGGTCCGTTGGATACCAAACAGCCATTATTCAGGAATATATGCTTTAGTCAAACTGTTGTTTCCCAGTATTTTGCCTGACAGTCTGAGGAAAGTTATAGTTCTTGACTCAGATTTAACATTCTTATGCAATATAGCCGAATTATGGAATATGTTTCGAAATATGACAGATGATCAGGTAAATATCTTTGCCATTTTATATACTATATTTATATTTATGTATGTGTTAATATGCCTATGTCCAGCAGTGGACTTAATAGGCTGATAATGATGATGTTGTGTTAATATTCTAAAAATGAAATTTTTGTATTTTATATGGAATAAAATCCAATAACTATATTAATATCCAATGGCTAACAGATCTGCTCCTTTCTTAATAAAGAATATTCTTTGTAAACTCTAAACTGGATGTGTTTTTTGTAATATTGCCATTTTATATAATATTATACAGTATAAAATATATCTTTTTAATTAAATATTACACTATTAATGGTATACATACAAGTATATAATTGTTTTGTTAGTTTATAGGCCTAGTTGAGAACGAGAGTAATTGGTATTATGATAAAACAAAGCGATGGCCGGCTCTAGGACGCGGTTACAACACAGGGGTTATGCTGCTTGATCTGCACAAATTGCGTAGAATCGATTGGACGTTTGTATGGCACGATACGATCAATGAGAATCTTGCGCAGCTGAAACAGACGACATTAGCTGATCAGGTACGTATAATGTTAGTCTAGTCTCATTTACATTCAGCCCCTATCGTTGTACTTCGCGGTACCGGCAATAATTCCCTAAATACTGCTGCGGCAGGATCGACGGATATGTTTGACTACCTTCTGCCCTTCCTCTCCCTTCGCTTTCAAGTCCCGACAATGGCAGACATTGAAATTGTTGTAACTTCCGCGCTGTGTCTTGTAGCGATACAAAATTATGTGCGTCTCTAAATTAAAAAACTTAATTATAATATCGTTGCTTGAATCAAACCAACAACGTCAAAAAATCAGCAACGTAACAATGTTTAACTCCGGACGTGCCCGGTTTCAACTGAGCGATTGAGCAGAATGTAAACACACCATGTCGCGCGCGCTGCCGGCCCTTTGAAGTCCGTACTAAAAACTGCTCTTTTTATTATTAGCAGTGGCATGAGAAGTATGAAGTTTACATACTCGTCGTGCCCACATCCCTGCTCACTTCAGCTGAATGTAAATGAGAAATAAAATGTTTGTTAGTTATCATTCCATATTTAAGCTACTCAACCAAGGAAATGGCAGGAAATGGTGAGAATTTAATATCTAATCCGTATCACTTCGATGTTTGTCGTTCCATACGTAAGCGTTTTTAAGGCATTTGTGTCACACACTGTGGAATGAGCCGCATGCAGAGGTATTTCCAAGCCAATAAGATTGGGTATCTTAAAAATAGAGTGTACCAATCCTTAAAGGCCGGCTTTGCACCCGCGGCCTTGCTAGGGCTGGTTGAGTCCACGGGCGGAAGACCGCTTATCCTAGGTGCAAGTTTGCCACCGTTTCCATAAGAAATAATATAACGGTAACTATATATATGAAGACTTATCAAAACTAGTTATTGTAAAAACTTACATAGTAATAAAATTGTGCGACTACAGTTGCTAACAGATACCAATTTGAAATAGGCTTGTACTATTTTTTGTCTGAGTAATCTTATTAAAGATCTAAGTTATACCGCCTAAATAGAGTTAAAAGCCGGCAACGTAACCAAAGCGTGGTTGTCCATGGGCGACGGTGATCTCTTATCATTAGGGCAACCGCCTGTTTCATTGAACGCTATACTTATATTTAAAAATATATCTTTCAGGACGTAATTAATGCTATAATTAAGAAGAATCCGAATTTTGTTTACAATATAAGTTGTCAATACAACGTTCAGATGTCTATGAAGACATTGGCTAAGAGTTGTTATGGCGAAGATTTTAATAACGTAAAGGTAAGTTATGCTGTCTCTCTCGTTGTATATTAGAGTAATAGTGATAGAAAGAGATGGCTGATTGCCTATTCTTCTGTCTTTTAAACTTATTTTTCCAATGGTGACGCTTTCATTGAATTTGCTGCGTCTTCAACATTTAAAGACAGAAAAATATCACTATTTCATTATTTTTATAAATGTGACGTTATAATATTTTTTTTAACTATGTTATTTTTTTTAGATAATTCATTGGAATTCACCAAGTAAATATAACGTCAGGATTCGTGATTCTGAATATTTCAAAAACATACATTTATCGTATGTTAATTTCGATGGGAATCTTTTAAGGGAGAAATTGCACAGATGCTCTCAAACTGAAGTTGTTACATATAAGGTAATTAAATGTATTATTTTAATATGATTTTTTTTAAATATTATTAACAATCATATTAAAATCCAAGAGTGTTTTACAACACTTTATCAAAACATTTTAAAGAATAACCTCAAATTTAAATAGTGTCAAAGGATAACAAAAATAGTTTTTTTTATTAATTATTTTAATGTGGAAAACGCCGACATAACATTGTTTTTAGTTAATTTTATTTACTTACCGGAACTTAGTAATATTTAAATAACAAAAGACTTGAAAATAATATTAACTTTGAATTTTTTTTATTGTTTTCCGTAGATGAACCATTCAGACCTTTGTCTAAGTTTTCGCGCCGCACAGCGTGTCAAACTACGCACTCACCTCTATTACATGGACTATAGCTACTCTAGTATCGATGCTTTTGACGTCACTCTAGTCCTACAGCTGTCTATGGACAGGTTACAGTTTTTGGAGAGACTTGTCAAATATTGGGATGGTAAGAAATTATTTTTTAAGAACATCGAAAGAAAACCAGCCGAAAGATCACCTAGGACAAGCAGCCCTCTGCCCATGGACATCTCTAGTCATTAATTAACCACAAATTCGTGTTCTTTACACCATTTATTACTCAAGAAGTTACATCGTTAGTTACAACCTGGATTAGCATAACGGCTTCTTTGAATGACTTCAAAATTTGAAGGTAATTTATTAGTGTATCGGTTTGGCGGGAATTCTTAGGGTTCATAATTGGACCCAGAAGAATGATGTCTGCCTAGTAAAATTATATATAGTAGTTTGCAAAATTATTTTTAGTAATTGTATATAATTCACGTAATTACGTATTACATTTTTATAATTTTTTTCTTGATGGAACATTACATAGAGCATAAAATTAATAATGGAGTCATTTTGTCATCAGTAGGTTATTAATACAATCAGAATGAATTTATAATATATTGTCTTGAAAACACAGGTCCCCTTAGTGCTGCCATCTATCTCTCAGACTGCGAAGTGACGAAATTGGAGAGTTTCATCCGCGATTGGTCCGATACACTCAGTTTCCGAAAGAATATTGGATATCATCTAGTATTCAAACATGATTCGGTAAAGTTATAAATAGCTCTAAGAATTTTTATATATTGTTTATATTTTGATATTTTCAATTTACTTGCAAAGGCTACTTTCTACTACTGCTTCTAAGTTGCAAAGCTTAGGGATGTGTCGTTGGATGCCGGGGCGGATGACATGTTTGGCATCCTCTTCTTTAAGAATTTCCATTTAATGTTTAGCTTAAGGGCATCCGATATGCTCACTCACTCAGCGATACATAGTACAAGTACCGTTTCACGCTGAGTATTCTGTGAGCGCGTGGTATCACTTCGGACGAGCCGGCCCAATTTTATATTATTGTATTTCTCTGGCTACACAATTAATGCGCGGATGTTGGCGCGGAGACCCACCTGCTGCGTTGTCTGCTATAGAAAAAAAATGAATCTAAATTTTACGTTTTTTAATATAAAAATCATTTAACTTCAACAAATTATGTTAGATGCGTTGTTATAACAGGTTTAATATCCGTCTTAATTTTGTTGCCCCTAAAAATTGTAGTCCAGGGCGGACCGTCCCCACTAAGCTACCCCACTGACTGTCTAAAAATTGGAGACAATATGTCACAGTATTGTAGCTACCAAACGAATGGACTAATTTTGATGCGGTATTTTTAACTGAGCTACAAACATTGTATGTGTAACATCTGCAAGTGACAAGTTTAAATTTGTTCGGTACTGTTTTAATAATTTATGTATTTATTTATTTGCTGTGTATTTTATTTGATAAATGAAAATAAAAATCTCGTATATTACCTATTAAGGTACATTACCCAGTGAATTACCTACGCAACGTGGCACTCGAGAATGTGAACACGCCCTATGTGTTCCTTATGGACGCGGATTTCGTACCGATGGCCGGCCTATATGCCCATTTAAGGGCCGCCATCAAGTTAATCAACCCGTATCCACAGAAAAAGGTATTTATCTGAAATTATTGTAAAAATTGACAATTTTAGGCACTAATCCGCATAATCATGAAAACAAAGTCAAAACCGGATATAGCGACTTTTAAGCGATCGTACATTTTCCGACGTTATATCCGATAGTTGTTATAAACTATACATGTATGAACTTATTGTCTAATGATATTTCAAGTTTCTTAGCAAATAATTTGCTTTCGTTCCTTTTTGATAAATGTTTTAAAACCTTTTAATTATTTAATTTAAAATTGTAGCTTTCTTTCTCCAACTGTTCCTGATGCAAATTTCCCATAAGGTACTTGCAAGAGAGAAGCAAACAAATCAAAAGAGGTTTTAATATAATTCCAGTGTCTGGTGGTGCCAGCATTCGAAACGCAACGGTATCGCGCTTCGGTGCCGCGATATAAAGCAGCGCTGTTGGCACGCCTCTCGTCCCAGGGGGACGTTGGGACATTCAGGGCCAGGGAATGGCCCCGGGGACACCGCGCCACCAATTATAGCCGATGGGCCAATTCCACAGCGCCCTATGAGGTTAGGAATAGCTAAACAGTTTTACGTTTTTTATGGTATAGCGGATAACGGAACAGGTTGAGGTATAAGGTAAGAGAAAACCGCTGCCTTTAGATAATCGCGTCACAATCCGTGTTTTGGTTGTGTTTGCTGGGTTGTTACGCCGCCAGGTCGGTATAATTTCAAGATCTCTCAGCGAACTCACTCAGCGAAACTCATTACAAGTATTATTTCTATTGAGTATTCTTTACTAGTCAGAAAATCATGTTAACGCAGTAATTAAGCTAGTCCGGATTAATACAATGGTCTCTCAGAGTAAGTGAGTCTACCATCAAGCGATTAAGGGGCGCGATAAAAGGCCGAAACGCACCCGAGGCCTTTCAAGACCTGAAACAAACGAACTGAACATGTAATATTATATAGTAATTAATAAATTTCCGTTTCGGATACTTTATATAGATACCGTGATTAACTTTCAATTAATAAAGAAAAACTATAAAATAGTTGCTTTCATCATCAGCCATTGTTGGACCTCCCCCAAAGACCACCTATTGCGATCTTGAGCAATCTAGATCCAGCGGTTGCCCGCGATCTGTGTGAGATCGTCTTTCCATCGCGTGGCGAGACTCTCAGTTTTTCGGTACGCGGCCGCCACTCGAGAACCTTTCTTCTCCATCGGTTGTCGGTTCGTCGAGTGATATGGCCAGCCCATTTCCACTTCAACTTACTAAAACGGCAGGCAATGTCGGTTACTTTGAGTCGTTTGCGGATTACCTCATTTCTGATTTTATTTCGCAGCGAAATTCCGAGCATTGCCCGCTCCAAAGCTCGCTAACTTACTCTGCGATTCTCCATCAGGCCCATCAAATATTAAAGCTAATGCTAAATTGCTTATATAGATTGTAAATTAGAGACTCCTGCAAATATTTTTTTAATAATAAATTTCAGGTCGAGTGGCAGTCAGACTACGAGCCGTATCTCGTTGCACACAGATCCGTGCCCAAGTACGACACGAGATTCTCTGGATTCGGTTGGAACAAGGTCAGTTATTGAACATTTACTACTTTTATTTACTATATGAGAGCCTCGTATTTTAATGGTTTTAAAACTATGCCATGAAGCAAGAGGTATCGGGTTCGAATCCCGTTCCGGACAATTATAATTTAATTTAAAATGTATTCGGTCTCTGGAAGGATTTGACAGTGGCCGGGCGAGTGTCTTAATACTGTTGCACCCGTGGAAGAGCCATGATATGACGCACTAACTGGGCCGACTCGTCTGGGTTTTAATGGTACTTGTACTGTGTTTCGCAGAGTGACTGAGGATATCGGCGGTCCTTAAAAACGCCGCTTAAGTGGCGTAAAAAGGCGGCAACACAAAGCGCGGTTTTCCATGGGCTACATAATCCCCTATCAGCTATACTATAAAGACTCCTCGGACACGTAGCCCTCAGTTTTTTAATACTGATGATATAAAGTCCTTTTTACATTATCACATCATCAGGTATCGCACAGCGTGGAACTTAAAGCGCAAGGCTACAGACTGACAGTGTTGCCAGATGCGTTCGTCGTTCACACGCCTCACGCGCCCTCACCTGATATCACCGCGTTCAGAGCCGACCCACATTATCGAATGTAAGTTATTGCACTGGTCTATCCTTGGGAGATTCCTGACAAACTTTCCAGGTGTTCCAATATTAACGAAAAATTTTAATTTTTTAGGCGTTATCTTTTTAGTTGTATCTGTTTTCAGCCAGTTTACAATTCCAAATTCAATCATTAAATAATAAAAATGTCAAAAGGAAAACAAATCAATCCGAACAGTCAAAAAAGTTCTAAGGTATCATTAAAAGAAAAATTTAAAGATATTGGTATCTTGCCTGCAATGTTTCAATACATTTTTTGCTAAGATGTTCACAAAAATAAGCATTAATGTGAAAGACTATGGCCAGGCGAGTGTCTTAATACTCTTGCACCCGTGGAAGAGCTATGCTGAAGCATATGTTGACGCACTTATTGGGCCGGCTCGTCTGAAGTGATACCACGGGCTAACAAAAACTCAGCGTGAAACGGTACTTGTACTGTGTTTCGCAGAGTGAGTGAGAATATCGGAGGCCCTTAAAAATGCCGCTAAAGTGGCGTAAAAAGCCAGCAACACAACCAATGCGCGGACTGTGGCTCGGTTGTCGATGGGCGACGGTGTTCTCTTACCATATATGAGACCCACCTGCTCCGTTATCCGCTATAATATATATATGTTTCATTTCAGATGCTTGGCACTTCTTAAGCAGGAATTTTTGGAGGACCTAAAGAAACGGTACAATGTTACGTTCGACACATCCAAAGATTCACCGTATATGCAAGCGAAAAGTCAATTTATTCATAAAAATGATTAGGACAAAAAAATTCGGAGTGTGAATACTTTTTGCAACGAATTTATGGCGTTGTGTCTATTCATCATCATCATCATTTCAGCCGTAAGACGTCCACTGATGGACATAAGCCTCTCCCTTGGACTTCCATGTATACCTGTCAGAGGCGACATGCAGTGTTTCATTCTTCATTTTTTGAATGCAACGTATAAAACTATTAAGATTTGTTCAAAACATCTCCAATATTA